>CM039608.1:31223431-31349193 GCA_022457205.1 Saccharum spontaneum | reverse complement strand
CCTTTATGCTAGATCTAGATTTTCTTTAATTATCTTTAGGATACGCATGCTGTAATTCAGATTTTTTCCATCCATAGTGGCTCGTTTGCCTGCAATCAATGTAAACTGTTGAACTGAATGGTGCTGCTCTGTTCCATGTGAAGTCCAGTCAGCATTGAACAATTCATTTCCGTTGTGGGAAGTTTTCTCTTTTGTTTTTACACTTATGTGGAAGGATTTTCTCTGGGTTTCCAGTATAAAATTTTTACTCAGATGAGGCCGTGGTTATTGGCAAGAGCTTACTTAATTCCCCATTTAGGCTCATAACAAATTAAAAGGTTAAAAAATAAGTTGATGATAGGTTTTTTGCAGTTTTTCTTTGAAAAGGTTTTCACTGAAGTCTGAACCCATAAAAATGGCAAGTAGTTAGCGTTCTAGTGCCTGACCTAGCGGCAGAACGCTCCATGCCGCCCTACAAGAGCATTGTTGGTTATAAGGTGCCCTACCATAGCTAAACTTTAGGCCTATAGTATAGTGCCGTGCTAACGCTACAGACAAATCAAGTAAAATATTTGTAAGAAAATATTTGTTTGCCAATCAACCTGATATTTGTTTGCAAATCAACAATCTAAACTTGGTAAGAAAATATTTTTTTCCACATGTTTAGCATCATATGCTTGGAAGAATAGCAGGTTATAAGCCAATAACCAATACAACTTTGTTTTCTTCTTTTTTCATTTGGACTAACAAAGTGATAAGCTGGCTAAATCCACCATTGTCGTCAAGCTCAAAATACAAAAAAAAACAACTGAAAAGAGAAGTGTCAACATACTTGTTTGCTGCAATTACACAATATATCAAGTACTTGTTTCATTTCCTAGACAGCTTGTATTACTCCTACTAAAAAAATCAATGTATCCTTTTTGTGGTTCTTTTTTCTAGTGCAACTTTCAGCGATTCTACCAACTTATCTACTCCTTTATAAAATAGGCTATTGCAGCTTATGTAACCACTCAAAATTTATTCACAACTGTTATTCTGAAGACAATTAACCACTCAAAATAGTTCTTGTTGATTTTGGGAGCAGTTGTGCAAACAGGAAAAAGATTATTGCATATATATCAAAGCAGATCCAGCAGAGAGAGGCACAAGAACTGACCCATCATCGTTGTAGAGGGCATGCAAATGCACAAGAACTCACCCATTCATCAGTTTTTTAGCATCAGCGGTTCAGCACCACAATGCTCCAGAGTATCCTCGTATCTGTCCTCAACTCCGCATTCTGAAAAAACAGAAGGTACCTTTTAGTTTCCATAACTCCGGCATGGTGGCAGAACAAACTAAATGGGAATAGTAATGCCTTTTTCAAAAGCAATCACTTATTAACAGACTCAAATTTTGCAGCAAGCTCACAAGTTCATTGTCATAGATTTCAGAAATGACAGCCCAAGCATTATCAGCAAAGTTTTACCTATTTCTTAGCACTATGGTGTCAATTGCCGGCACAAAAAAAATCTGAATGAAGTGCAACCAGATTACATCTTGGAGATAGCAAAAACAAATTACACTGTATAAGCCTATTGCCTTGACACTTTCAGCTAAACCAACCTTTATTTTCACCGGGATTCTGAGTTTGTGATATTGGAACAAAGATGCATGCTTGAACATGTTCATGCTAAGCCAGTGTAGATAGACAGACACAATTATACAGGAAGCATCAACGGCACAAGTAGACAGTAATAACTGCAGAATTACGAAGCAGGCCAGTTAGAGTTTGGTGAATTCATATATTAATAGCACTCAGTTCATATTAACAAGTTAGCACAAAAGTGAACAACCTATACTCCAATGTCAATCTGCAAAAGAAATACAAGTAGAAAGTATACCAATCGTTTGGATCCCTAGGAATGATTTTGGTTAATGAGCAAATGATGACTGCTAATAAAAGTTGAATATAAGGATGCACCTTTAGTAATGCTTCCTGCAGATGCAACAAACCCACGAGCCAGATGGCCTTGCATATCCTTAGAGTCTTTTCTTTCCTTCTGACGGGTAAGGCTTGCGGAGTACAATTGAATACTCAGGGTTTGTTCTACCCTGTTGCAGGTGACAGGTTTTTATGGAGCTAACTCTTGTGTGCGGAAACCTCCTGGTGGGCTCAAATAGGATTCCTTTCTCGCTGCGATCGTAGTGTTTATTTAAAACCCTCACTAAATGTTTTATGAAGAAAAGTTGTATAACCTGCTATCACATGTCGTATATAAATGTCACCATGTTAATGCTTAACCATGTCGTTAAATAAATCTCTATTTCCGCTGAACTCTGATCATATGTTTATTTTTCGCTGCAAGATAAACTTATGCACCTGAATCGTATGAACTCTGATAACATTGTTATATTCCGCTGTCATAATTAATTGATGTAATACTCCGATGTTGTATTAAAAGGGATGTAAGAAATGGCTAAGAATGTAAGCTTTACTCTCTTATTTATGATCCTGAGGTAAAAATGTGGATTTTCAAGTTCTCCCTTGTGGTGTGCTCGATGAAATCACATAGTTTAGTGCTCTCTCTTGGGTACTTAGTGTCTAATGGAAGACAAGTACTCTAGAGAGGGCATTAGATTAGACGGTTCTGCCACAGTGTTATTGCTGGTAATCAGAGCCTAGGTTATAGGTTCTATGCTAAAGTTGTGGTGCTAAAATTTTGACTCATTTAAACATGACACACTTGCACTTATAGGATTGGAGTTGGGTTTTTCTACATGATTCATTTACTCTATTGTTTTGCTTGTATTTATATGTGGTTATGTTAACCATTTTTTGTTATACTCTCTCTTGAGTTGTAGAGGGTTTTGCTGTTGTTTTGGTCTGTAGGACCTAGGAAGTTTGGAAACCTATAGAGTAAGTTTTGTCTAGCTTTGCAGATGGGTTGAGTGGAGGGCAATGCCCTATCTGCTTTGCTAAGTGAGGTTGCCCGAGTGTTAGGTTGTCCCAACTATTTATATTCAAAGGAAATGGTTGAATGATGGATGGATGGATTGGCCACCATGCTGTGCATTATAACTATTTTCTCTTGATATATCAAATGGGTGGGTCATCGTGTGCCTTGTCCTATAGATTGGAGTGGCAACGTTTGAGCCTGACCTTGGTCTAGTGTAGGTGTTTTTCACATAGCTTAAAGTACATCCTTGTGGCGGTTGTCAAGATGCGGTGAGAATAGGCTCAAATGGAGTTTCATGAGATTTCTAGGGATGTTTAAATCCAAGTTGCTAGAGAGTGGGCGCTAGTTTTTTTCTAAGACCTAGTGTTTAAGCCTATAGTGTTGTTCTTGGTGTTGGTTTGGATGCTAAGCATGTAAGTTGAAGCTAAAGAGCATTTGTATTCATGTTTGGATAGTCTATGTGTTTTAGTGGCTTAAAAGGCTTTGATGTGGATCTCAAAGGCTTTGAATTATCCAAGCATAGTAGTCGAGATGATCTAGTGGAAGGAGTGCAAGAAATGTTCTTGTGACCCCCAAGTTGAATGATGCATTCTATAATATGCTGCAAGTGACCAATTTGTGAGGATCATGGATTATAGTTGTTCTAGGCTAGTGTTTGTAAGGACAAGTCATATTTTGAGGTTGTTTCATGGTGGTTTTGTCATGCTTCTTTGGTGAACTGTCATAATTGGCATACTGCTTGTTTTCTTTGGAAACATGGAGTTACTATGCGCAATCCCTTATGTTGGGTGATGTTAGAGGAATTGTTGGGGCATCACTTTGGCAGTTCTTCAAGAGACTTAAGTTAAGTGCTTTGCTTTTCTCTCCTTTTAGTTTTCGTGGATTGAGTGGAGTTAAGAATGTGAAGCCAGTCCTTTGCTTGAAGTTTTAGGTTATAGTGGAGGTATGAGTTTTTTTTCCAGGATCTTGGACGAGAAGGTTAAACCATGTATTCCAAGTAGGTAGACTATTTAGATTGAAGTTTTGACGTACAGTTGAATACACCTGCTAAGTGAAGTGTTTGACATGATTTCTATACTAGAGAGGTATGTTCCTTTGACAATGTGAGATCAAGTGGTTGGAGCTGTAGTGAAGAAAGCGTAATGTTTGGCTAGCATTGTCCCAATGGACCCATACGCAATTCGTTAGTTGGTTTTGTATTTGCTATCATGAAGGAGGTCTAATGTTTTTACCATCATCTTTAAGAAAGTCAAAATACAAGTTTGGAGAAGGGTTTCTCTTAGCTTAGTTCTAGTAGTACGTATTATGTTTTGAGGCATGTTAGCAGGAATGTGTGGTTATTGTGCAATGTTGTCCCATAGTGAAGGTTCACCTTTGTTACCATGGTTTGAAGGTAGAGGATTCATCTGATGAGATGTTTTAGAAATAGGAAAGATGTATGTTTTCTGGTTTTATAAGAGGTTGCCTTCTTGGGCATGTTATTAACCAAGATGGTGATACTAAGAATGTTGCTTCTATGGTGTAGTGGCAGAGACCGACTACTGCCATTGATTTTTGGAGTTTTCTTAGACTTGTTGGATACTATCGTTGATTCGTTCAAGGTTTCTCTACTACTGCAAAGCTTATGGCAAAGTAAACTATGAAAGGTGCGCCTTTTGTTTGGACAATTGACTATGAGGCAAGCTTTCAAACTCTAAAGGATAAGTTGGTGGTTTTCCTCAGAGTAGCAAGCATTATATATAGTATATACGGATGCCTCGCATTTTGGTCTTGGTTGTGTACTCATGCAGGAAGGTAGGGTGATCACTTATGCTTCTAGAGAGTTGAGGAGGCACGTGGCGAATTATCTTACACATGTTTTTGAGTTAGCATTAGTGGTATTCACACTAAAGATTTGGAGGCATTATCTTTATGGTGAGTCTTGCAATAATTTTATAGACCACCAGAGGATCAAGTATATATTTACTGAGAAGGAGCTAAACTTGAGACAGAGGAGGTGACTAGAGTTCATTAAGGATCATAATTTGACTATTTAGTATCATCCTAGAAAGGCAAATGTTGTTGCATATGCTCTTATTTAGGGATGAAACTAGATCGGACTCAGATGGAGACCAGTGATCTTGTGTTATGTCCCATATCACATATTCTATACCATATTTTCTCTCTGATCTTAGAACCAAATATGGATCATTCGGATATTGCTATCTATCTCATATACATTTTAGAAATCCAATTTTGAGTATTTGGGTTTGGATACATCAAGGTATTAAATGTTTGAATTCAGATATGGACTATACATACAGGGTTTTGACCTTTTCGAGATGGACAAACATCAGGAAATATCCTTCCCTTTTTCATCCCTACTCTTAGTAGGATAGGTGTTCCTAAAGCATGCATGACATTGATTGGTGACTTGGACCGCATAGATATTTTTCTTTGCTATTATGCTGGTGTTGCATGTGAGGGGACCCAATTAATGATTCAGTCATCATTGCGTGAGGAGGTGAGAGTGGCTCAGTTGCAAGATCACTTACTCTAGCTAGGCTTTTTGCTAGCGCATTGATGAGGTAGGTAAACCTTGTGAGTTTAGTATGGAGCTTAATGGCACTATTTATTTTAGAGGTTGTCTTTGTGTGCCACAGAAAGCTGAGGTGAAGATGAATAATATTTTAAGGGATGCTAATAGCTACTCCGGTCATGGTATATCGAAGTGAAACTAAGGTGTATCAAATTGAAATAGAGTTGTTTTGTGGAAGTGAGTCAAAGTTGATATTGCTAAGCATGTGGCTTCATGTGGTATTTGTCAGAAGGTGAAGGCTGAGCATCAGAGGCCAGCTAAGTTGCTATAACCATTGGAGGTCCCTAAGTGGAAATCAAAGAATATTACAATGGACTTTGTGGTTGGATTGCCTCACTCTCTGAAAGGACCTAATTGGCCTAGAGGGGGGTGAATATGCCTTTTTGCAAAACCTGAAACTCACAAACTAGAATTTGCGGAAGTTAAATACTAGGCCAGAAGTTCTGGTGGTCTAGATCGGAAGTTTCGGTCAGGGGGACTAGAACTTCCAGTGCAGACCTTCAGAACTTCTGGTGCCCTAAATGAGCTACGAAATCAGAGTGAATCGAGTTGGGATTTCAGATCCAAGTGTTACCACACCCTCCTAGAGGTTGTTGATGATGATTTTGAACTCCTCAAGGCTTGGTACCACACAAAACCATAGATTAGGACCTCCCACCTAAGAAGTTGGGGGTAGAGAGGAAGAACAACAAGAATACAAGAAAAAAGGGTAGTCGATGCTACCACCACAACAAGACAAGCTATTTTTACCGAGGTTCGGCAATCTCCATGAAGAAGTTCCTACGTCCTCGTTGTTGAGGTGACCACGAAGGTCTCCTCCCTCAAGCAACCACGAAGGCCAGCTTGAGATTTCCACTAAGGGTCAAAGGGTGATAAAAACACTTCGGGGCACCTTCACAAATGAATCAATACGGGAAACCACGAAGAACGCCTAGCCAGCTAGGGTTCTAAGAACCCAAGAGTAACAAACACAAAACAAGGAATCCAAGTGCTCAAGTCGAAGATCGAAGCTCCCGCTCTCAAATCTCATGTCCCTAGCTCAAACAATCGAAGATTGAAGCTTGGAGGCAAATGGGGAGAGAGAGTGGGCGAGTCATAGCTTAGAGAGAGTTGGGAAGCAGAAATGAATGTGCAAAGATTGGGCAATAGTTAGAAATGAGGTGAGAAGCTTATATACTCAGGCCCAGATGAGCCATCAGAAGTTCTGGTGGAAGCCACCAGAACTTCCGGTCAAACGAGATCAGACCGTTGGGCTTGTCAGTCAACTCGGGTCCACCGGAACTTTCGGTGTCGGGACCGGAACTTCTGGTCTATACTGGAACCTCCGGACGGAACCCAGAACAATTCTCTCGCACGTGCACGCGTGCGCAAACTGCACCAACCGGAACTTCCGGACATAGGCCAGAACAAAATACTCGCACATGCACGCGCGCGGGTGCCAGTGACTAGAACTTCCGGTGCACGTCTCTCCAGCCTACTAAGCTTCGACAAGAGCACTTTATATCCCCATTTTGCCAACTAGATTTGTATACCTCTTGATAGTTGTTGGTATTTATTAATGCACACTAAGTTTGTCCGCAAGCGCACAGATAAGATACCGATGTAGCACTTCACTAGGATGACCCAGTTTTTAATATCGAACCCAAAGGAACGGATGGAGCGATCTTGATCTCGGCTTAATCCCTGAGCACAATCAAGGATGAGATACTTAGAAGGTTGAGGGAGAAAACTAGGGTTGTCTAGTTCTACTTTTAGGGAGTTATGCAATTATTGATCCGCTGGGGAATTACTATAGAAGACCGCAAATAGAGTACGAATCTACCACAAAACAAAGGGCTCCTGCTCAGCCTATAGACGAAAGGTGGACTATAGAAGACTCAACAAGGCTGTCACCCTCGCGATCTACCACCGATCCGGAATATCAGATGCATCTACGAATAACCCGAGTCTAAGCACCACGCTTACACAACGAATTATACTCTAACCTAATCGACTAGATTAAAGCGCTCAAAAGAGACTCATAAACCAGAAGAGCAATAAGAACAATAAAACTCACTGACTAATAGAAGTTGATGACCGAAGAAATCTCTGATCCAAGCTCCTGAAGAACTCGAATCCGTAGGTACAAGCAATAGAAGAAGCACCGACAGGCCCGACACTTTCTCTAGATCTTCTACTTCTCTCTCTTCTAATTCCAGTTCTAAGACTAGATCTAAACCTAACTAGAGGTGTACTAGTCTTCTTCTTGATTGCTAGGCTCTAGAGATGTAGTCCATTCAAGGGACCCCTCTCCTGCTCTTAGCTAGAGATAATGAATTGAAATATGAAGAGATATGCCTCAGAGGGGTCTGCCTCTGCTTATATAGCCCGGAGAGATGAACCGCAACCCTTGGATCAAACCGACTTGAAACAATGGTCAAGATGCATCGTAGAGGTCGGTTGAAGACCGCTGCGCGAAGGAGACTGGTAAGTGGGCTCCACCTAGGCTGGCTGGCCCCACATGGCAGGCCGGTTGGCCTGGCTCAGAGTCAGTGGCCTTCTCCTTTGCTCTAGTATCCTCTGGAACCTTCCCATCAATTTTCGTGGAAATCCGACGTGATTTGGTTCAGTTCCTTGATCCATACTTTTCCTCGGTTATTTTTGTTTTAATCCTAGGAAAATCACAATTCACCAAAGCTATGGAATTAGTTAGATTAGTCCCTAAAAACCCTTGCTTGGTGATGGTTCCAGTGTCTTCTAGAGTGTTCCAAAGCGTATCCAAAGTGGACTCTCTCGTCGGGACTCCAATTATAGTGAATGATATATCCGTTTCGATCGTCTCAACGAGCTCTTGGCAATGGTGTGATTTAATTCATCATTTGAGGTGCTTTTATGTGTAGAAATATCCAATATCTACAAAACAAGTGAGAATACCAAAACTCGTGGAACTCGTTAGGTTTAAATCCAATCACAGGGCATTATAGTTCATTTTAGTTGATTCTTAGCATTAGTTGATGGTTCATAATAGGAGTTAATTACCATCAACAAACTCCCCCACACTTGGGCTTTACTTGTCCTCGAGGAAAGGTTAGATTACTTTACATAACTATAAGACAAGACATCAGCACTGGACCTTCCTTAGTCATACCTGTACTGCAGGATTCAATGTGTCTACCATACAACTTTGGGCGGTTGAGGATAGAACAGTGTGAAATAGAGCCCCTTTCATCCATCAATCCTGTCACTTGGAGTTTTTATAGATATTTTTTGAAAAGAAATCATAGTTTACCTTCTTCTTATGGTGCACTCAGATCACTCATATATGTAGTATTTGTGGATCTCGCTGAGGCATGAATGATTGATGCCTTGAAAACATCCTACCTCTAAAAAGGCTATATCTAGAGTTTCAGGTAATTCAAGGATGTAGCATACTTACCTTGCCAAGTCAAAGCCGGGATCCTCAGAGGGGAGTGTCATACCCTTAGATCAAGATTGTGCATGTGTGTGGAAATATTTGGTGGCTAACTTAATTCTACTTTGCTCCTTGAGAGGTCTTTCTAAAGAATTTACAATGAAGATCTTTAGACTTTCTTGTGATGATGAACTTCTTCAGGCACAGAGATAGGAGCTATCATTGATGATTTTGCTTTTCTTTTTTTCAATACTTTGTTTTGCATAGCTCCTTGTCTCTGTCCTAGAATACAATAAACTTGAAAAGGAATTAATCACAATCTTGGAGCATTTATTCTGAAACCTATAATCTTTTTGGATCTTCTCCCAGGGTAGGAGATAGATTTTTGGGGTGAAAAGGTATGTTTTTGCATACTCCCAGGGTAGGAGTAGCGAATATATCTAGGTGTACATGATCTTGATCTTAAGAGCATGGCCCACCTCTCGACAAGGGTCTTGCACGGTTTGACCCAACTCAACATAAAGCAGGTAGCTTATGAGCCAGTTTTATAAACATGTAAGGCTTTGGTAGACATTATATCTTACCATAGAGGAGGGTTAGCTATCAATTTTAAGGTTTTCAAAAAGAAATCCTCCAAATGACAAAACATCAAGAATCAGGTTCTCATTATTCTTCTATCTCGCATTCCACAAGGGCCTAAGTGTATGGGGTCCCTAATAAAAGTTCCCAACAATAACAAGTACTTCCAAGAAAAGTGTTGTGTGAATCTATCCTTAAGTCATGGCAAAGTAATCTTAACTTTAGTCTAGACAAGTATAGAGCTTGCTTTTCAATAGGTCATCAATTTTAATGCAGCACATATAAAAATAAAAGAGTATGAGGTACGAGACCATGGTTGAACAATGATGGGGATGGAGAGGATGAAGGGCTAGTCGACCTGGCCCATGTAGCTAGTCCAGGCCCACTTCGTCGGGTGCGGTCTTGTCGTCAAATACATCTATCTTCTCCTAAATTTGCAATCAACTTCTTATTTGTCAACAGGGTTCTCCCGCACACTTGTTTCCTATTATCTGTGAAAAAACATGTGGAGACAAAACATATATCCAAAATAATAGAGAGAGAATGAATGGCTCTAAGACAACTTTATTGATATCATTTAAGACACCTTTATTACACTTTCAAGCGATCGAGCGAACTAATTTAAACAAATTAATTTAAGACTCTCAAACTAAACATAGACACGAGTGCCTTATCAATCGACTCTACTTTCTCTCTCTCACTTCTTCTCTTTCTTCTTCTACTTCTCTTCCACCTCCTCAATGTGGTTGACTATGGTGTGGCATGCGATATGGTGCTTAGCTTTTAAGCTTGAATACTTGACCTCTAGCATGTCCACATGTTTAGTCAACCTACCCATCATGGCAGCTTGGGCTGCCAAGCTCTGCTTGTTCCTAACATCTGCTTGGGTGAGCATCTCATTGGACCTAAGGAGGGCCTTAATCTGCTTCTCTAGATCTGTGTTGGAGGTCCTCTTGCGCTTTGATCTACTAGAGCTAAGTGAGGATGATGAAGATGGAGATCTAGTCCTAGGAGGCTTGACTTGAATCTGCTCTGGCATGGTCCGAACTCCTTCAAAGGACGTACGTGGTGTAGTAGATCTATACTTCATGCATGTGACATCTCTAAACTTGTTCATCTTCAACCCTGTGAGCACTTCATTGGGCTTACGAGGAAGAAGGTCGAGCTCCTTGGAGACGCAGAACTTCGGTATCTCTTGTTGGTGGCATGGTCCTTCAATAGAGAGACGTGATGGCGACGGCGAGAGACGTTGGTGTGGTGTGGGTGTAGTAGGATTGTTGATGACGAACTGGCACGACCTCCTTTGGTGGCATGATGGCGAGAGCCTTCGATGGAACAATGGCGAGCTCCTTTGACTGGGCGACGACAATGGCCATCGAATCATCGGAAGGAAAAAGCTCGTCGGCGTCGATCTCGCTATAACCGGCCATTGGAGCTTGGGCAAGAAGAGCTTTGGCTGCTGCTGGTGGTTTTAGATTGGAAGGTTGGTATGGCTCTAGGGTAGGCAAGGGGTCTGGTTTTATACCCCGGATCAACTTGCAGGAGGGGTCAGATCTAGGCTCTACGAGATCGTAACGGGAGCAAATCGATTCACATGAAAAAGTACAGAATCAGAACTAGAATACTCTCGAAGGGGCGTGAGAGGCGACAGGACATGGCCTGTCCTTCTGACAGGCCAGCTGGCCTGACATGTGGGGCCGACCAGCCCCACTTGTCGGTGGTCTGCGGTTAGTTTTTTCGTACCCCCCTTAAACTCGATTCTAAACCCAATTTTCCACCAGTTCGGACGCGAAACGATTCGGAAGCGCAAGAGGATCAAATTAGTGGAAAAGAATAAACTAGACTACGTCCAACTCAACAGGATTTTTATCAGGTTCTAGAAAGATCTTAAGGTGTTGTCCATTTACCTTGAATAATGTACCTTCATCGTTTTGAAGAGTTACCGCTCCATACGATGAAGAGCTAATCACCATAAATGATCCTTCCCACTTGCTCCATAGCTTTCCATGTCCGAATAGCTTGACCCTGGAATTAAAAAGTAATACCTTATCTCTAGGAGTGAAGTTCTTCGTCTTGATCTTGTCATGCCATATTTTGGTCCTCTCCTTGTACATCTTGGCGTTGTGATAAGCTTTTTCACGCCATTCGTCAAGTTCTAAGAGTTGCATTTGTCGCTTGACTCCAGCTGCTTCTAGATCCATATTCCATCTTTCAATTGCCTAGTGAGCTTTGAATTCTAGCTCAACAGGCAAGTGACATGTCTTCCCATAGATGAGTTGATATGGAGACAACCCTAATGGTGTTTTGTAAGCCGTTCGATAGGCCCACAATGCATCGGGTAGCTTGTCTTCCCATTTGGTTCCCATCTCGTTGACTGTCTTTTGTAGAATATTCTTAATTTGCTTGTTCGATGTTTCTGCTTGGCCACTTGTCTGAGGGTGATAAGGAGTAGCGACATTATGATGGATCCCATGTTTCAACAGGTACTTGCGCAAGCTCCTGTCAATGAAGTGAGTGCCTCCATCACTAAACATCTTCTTGGAGTTCTTTGAATAAGAGTTTCTGCACAGCATAGCTTCAACCCATTTGGAAACATAGTCAACTGCTACTAGGATAAACTCATGATTCCTGGATTTTGGAAACGGTCCCATGTAATCAATTCCTCAACAGTCAAAGAGCTCAATCTGGAGATTGTTAGTCAGTGGCATGGCATCTCTTGAATTGATGTTCCCATGTTTCTAACATGCTCTACATCTCTGGACGAATTCTTTTGTGTCTTTATACATGGTTGGCTAGAAAAATCCACTTTGCCAGATCTTCGAATGTGTACGAAATGCTCCATAGTGTCCTCCATAGGGTGATGAATGGCATCTTTCAATGACTTTGATTCCTTCTTCAGTTGGTACACATCTTCTGAGCAACCCGTCTGAATAGATTTTGAAGAGGTATGGATCATCCTATAGGTGAACACGACTCTCATAGATGAGCTTCCTCTTGTCTTCACCTGGTGGTACATACCCTATAACTATAAAATTAACAATATCTGCATACTAGGAGTCAGACCTAGAGATTAGATAAAGCATATCATCCCTGAGTGAATCATTGATGGGCAAATCCTATGAATTTTCAATCTGCATTCTTGACAAGTGATTAGCAACAGAATTTTCTACTCCCTTTTTATCTTTGATTTCTAAATTGAATTCTTGGAGTAATAAAATCCATCTTATCAAATGAGGCTTAGCATCTTTCTTAGTGAGTAGGTATTTAAGAGCAGCATGATCAGTGTAAACAATCACCTTAGCACCTACTAAGTAAGATCTGAATTTATCAATAGCAAAAACAACAGAAAGAGCTCTTTTTCAGTTGTTGCATAATTAAGTTGTGGTCCTGTCAGAGTTTTGCTAGCATAGGCAATTGCATGATGTTTCTTATCCTTACATTGTCCTAGCACAACACC
Source organism: Saccharum spontaneum (assembly GCA_022457205.1). Classification (NCBI taxonomy): domain Eukaryota; kingdom Viridiplantae; phylum Streptophyta; class Magnoliopsida; order Poales; family Poaceae; genus Saccharum; species Saccharum spontaneum. The sequence goes on along the minus strand of CM039608.1, from coordinate 31,336,267 downwards.
TACTGCATAATCACTTGCATCACACATAATCTCAAAAGACAAAGACCAATCAGGGGGTTGAATGATCGGTGCAGAAGTGCGTGGTTTTTTCAAGGTTTCAAAAGCTTTAAGACAAGCATCATCAAATTCAAAGGGAACATCCATAGCCAACAGATTAGTAAGTGGTCTAGCAATATGTGAGAAATCTTTCATAAACCGCTGATAAAAACTAGCATGGCCAAGAAAACTTCGTATTCCTTTTATGTTCATAGGTAGAGGTAGTTGTTCAATTACTTCAATTTTAGCTCTGTCTACCTCAATTCCATGCTCAGAAATTAAATGCCCAAGCACTATGCCCTCTTTAACCATGAAATGACATTTTTCCCAATTAAGGACTAAGTGCTTTTCTTCACATCTTTGCAAAACCTTGTCTAAATTTTCAAGACAATCATCGAAAGTTTTTCCATAGATAGAAAATCATCCATGAAAACTTCCATGATTTCCTCGATCATATCAGAAAATATAGACATCATACATCTTTGAAACGAAGTAGGGGCATTACATAATCCAAAAGACATTCTGCGATAAGCATATGTTCCATATGGACATGTAAAATTGGTTTTATTTTGATCATTTGGATGAATTGGAATATGATGATATCTAGAATATCCATCAAGAAAACAAAAGGAGTGATTCGCCAGCTGCTCTAACATCTCATCAATGAAAGGTAGCGGGAAGTGATCTTTCTTCGTTGCCTTGTTGAGTTTTCTATAATCAATACACATTTGTCATCCAGTGACGGTTCTTTGTAGAATTAATTCATTCTTTTCATTCCTAACAACTGTCATGCCTCCCTTCTTAGGCACAACTTGCACAGGGCTCACCCACTCACTGTGTGGCACATGATAAATAATCCTGGCATGCAACAGTTTCAAAACCTCTCTCTTAACCACTTCTCTCATCGCATTATTGAGCCCACGTTAGGGCTTTCTAGAGGGTAAAACATCAGGATATGTAGGAATGCGATGAGTGCAAAGAGCAAGGTTAATTCCCTTGAGATCTTGGAGTGAATAGCCAAAAGCTGACCTGTGTTTCTCTAAGACAGTGATCAAGCGGAATGTTTCTTCTTGAGAAAGTTTATCACTTATGATCACGGGAGTATTTGGATCATCGTTAAGAAAAACGTAATGAAGACCAAAAGGTAGAGGTTTCAACTCAATGGGAGGTTTAGGAGGTTCTTCAAAAAGATCTAAAGGTTGTGGAGGTTGGTCATCCTCTTCCTCTATGAAAAATTGGGCATCATCTTCTAAGTTGGGTTCTATGAAAGATTCAAAAGATGCTACCTTGACCTCATCCATTGGGTCTGGCTCTAGACAGGGTTCACTCTCAGTATTTAAAGAATGAGAGATGGACATCGGGAGAGAAAGATTCTTCCCAAGACAAATGTTTAGTTTCTTTATTTGTCCTTCATGAATAAGCCTTTCAATTGGTTGGCCTATCAACAGGTCAAACTCAATGATGTCAAAGATATAAAAACTCAAATTCACAAAAGTTTCGTTTACCAGGATAGGTAGGACATATAAAATTCCTAGACTAGGAAGGATATGTCTTGAAGGGCTTTTTAAAAATTTTGTTGTTGGGGTTAATGGCATGTGTTCTAATAAATCATAAGCAAAAGATGCAGACATGATATTAACACCCACAACTGGATTGTAAAGGGCATCAAAAGGGTCTTCATGAATTTGGCAACAAATGGAAGTAGAGGGTGAATCTAAATGAATCACATCAGAGGACTCTGACTCTTCTAACCATTCGTGGCTTATCACTGAGACTAGCTCTTTTGTAGCCTGTTGTAAGAAAGCTTTATCAGTCATATCTAAGGGTTTTTCTAAAAGTTTTGGATTCCGAGGCTTTCTTATCGTATGATATTTTGAGGTGTCACCAAACTCGGTGAAATATTCATCCTCGAAATTAAAGATCTCTGAAATTGGAGTTTCCTCCTCATTAGGATTTGAGATAGCTGAAGTTGATGGATTGGGTAGAATTTCTGGTTCAACTATCTGGGATTCTTTCTCTTCTAAGAACTCTATGGGCTCAGCTTCAGGTGTGGATTGAGCAATTTTGAGTAGTAGCTCTCTTGCCACGGGGGTAGATGTGTGCAGAAAAGATCCATTAGAGGCTAAGTTAAGAAAAGAAGAAGTTTTCCTATCCAGACCCATATAAAAATATTGAAGAAGCATGGGGTCTGGGATGCTTAGGGATGGACCTGAACGGACAAGATTGTCAAAACGTTCCCAGGTAGCAACTAGAGTTTCATTATCTTTTTGTATAAAAGATAAGATCTCTAAGCGCAGGCAGATGATTTTGGAAACAGGGAAGAAGTCTAGGCAAAAACTAGAACAAAGGGCTTCCCAACTCCCTTCCTTACTCGGTGCAGTTCTACTATACCAGACCTTAGCTTTCCCTTCCAAGGAGAAAGGAAAAAGCTTCCATCTTAGGGTTTCATCAGACATGCCTTTAATATGAAGGCATGTACAGGTCTGTTCGAACTCATTAAGGTGAGTATGAGGATTCTCATCTTCCTTGCTAGAAAAGGATTGGTTTTGGACCATCTCTATTAAGCATGGACGTAGCTCATAGCCATCAGAAAGGATAAGCTTAGCTGATTGTAGTGGTTCTGAGCCTATGATTTTAGGAAAATGGAAAAATTCAATGGGGGTGGAATCTTTTGAATCTCGGGGAGACTCTAAAAAATCCATGAGGTAATAAAAGGAAAATAAAAAGAAAGACAAAAGTATAATACAAGATTAAGTAAGACTCAAGATCAGCTAGCAACCATTCCCTGGCAACAGCGCCAGAAATGCTTGTTGGTATTTATTAATACACACTAAGTTTATCCGCAAGCGCACAGATAAGATACCGATGTAGCACTTCACTAGGATGACCTAGTTTTTAATATCGAACCCAAAGGAACAGATGGAGGGATCTTGATCTCGGCTTAATCCCTGAGCACAATCAAGAATGAGATACTTAGAAGGTTGAGGGAGAAAACTAGGGTTGTCTAGTTCTACTTTTAGGGAGTTATGCAATTATTGATCCGCTAGGGAATTACTATGAAAAACCGCAAATAGAGTACAAATCTACCACGTAACAAAGGGCTCTTGCTTGGCCTATAGATGGGAGGTGAACTATAGAAGACTCAACAAGGTTGTCATCCTCACGATCTACCATCGATCCAGAATATAGGATGCATCTACGAGTAACCCAGGTCTAAGCACCATGCTTACACAATGAATTATACTCTAACCTAGTTGACTAGATTAAAGCGCTCAAAAGAGACTCATAAACCAGAAGAGCAATAAGAACAATAAAACTCACTGACTAATAGAAGTTGATGACAGAAGAAATCTCTGATCCAAGCTCCTAAAGAACTTGAATCCGCAGGTACAAGCCATAGAAGAAGCACCGACAGTCCAGGGGCTTTCTCTAGATCTTCTACCTCTCTCTCTCTCTCTCTCTCTCTCTTCTAGTTCTAGTTCTAAGACTAGATCTAAACCTAATTAGAGGTGTACTAGTCTTCTTCTTGATTGCTAGGCTCCATTCAAGGGACCCCTCTCCTGCTCTTGGCTAGAGATAATGAATTGAAGTATGAAGAGATATGCCTCAGGGGGGGTCTGCCTCTGCTTATATAGCCCGAAGAGATGAACCGTAGCCCTTGGATCAAACCGACTTGAAACAATGGTCAAGATGTATCGTAGAGGTCGGTTGGAGACCGCTGCGCGAAGGAGACTGGCAGATGGGCCCCACCTAGGCTGGCCGGCCCCACATGGCAGGCCGACGGGCCTGGCTCAGAGCCAGGTGGCTTTCTCCTTTGCTCTAGTGTCTTCTGGTGTCCTCTGGAACCTTCCCGTCAATTTTCGCGGAAATCCGACATGATTTGGTTCAATTCCTTGATCCATACTTTTCCTCAGCTATTTTTGTTTTAATCCCTGGAAAATCACAATTCACCAAAGCTGTGGAATTAGTTAGATTAGTCCCTAAAAACCCTTGCTTGGTGATGGTTCCAGTGTCTTCTAGAGTGTTCCAAAGCGTATCCAAAGTGGACTCTCTCGTCGGGACTCCAATTATAGTGAATGATATATCCGTTTCGATCGTCTCAACGAGCTCTTGGCAATGGTGTGATTTAATTCATCATTTGAGGTGCTTTTATGTGTAGAAATATCCAATATCTACAAAACAAGTGAGAATACCAAAACTCGTGGAACTCGTTAGGTTTAAATCCAATCACAGGGCATTATAGTTCATTTTAGTTGATTCTTAGCATTAGTTGACGGTTCATAGTTGGAGTTAATTACCATCAACAATAGTGCGGCATTTCCTATGACTCAAATCAAAATAAAAGGTGTTGAAGCCCTTGAGTCGAAGCACCTTTTGTCTATCAAAATTTAGGGTGCTATAATTCACCAAATATTCTTTTTCAATTCCATCAATGGACTAACACCTGTAGATTACACTTGATAAATATGTTAGTCCCTAATTTGATTGTCATTAATTATCCAAAACCCACACCGAGGGCGAATGCACTTACAAACTCCCCCTTTTTGGTAATTGATGACAACCAATTTAGGCTTACAATAGATAGAAAGAATTGAAGCTTTTGAATTCCAAAATTCAAGTTGAGCTCCCCCTTAATGTATTCATAGGATTTGGAATTTCAAATCTTGATTCAAATAAAGATTGCATACATTAAGAATAAGCTCCCCCTAAATTTTGCAATCCATGGGGTGCCTAAGTGTGTGTGAAACAATAAAACCGTGATGCATATGACAGGTTATATCACAATAATAAATCAAGAGAACTTGAATGGTAATGCAAGAAAGAAAAGGACTTAAACTCATCATAACCATTCTAAATAAATAACCATCATAAGCATCAACACAAAAGGCTAAACAAGCTAAGATAGACATTAAGCATAAATGTTTTAGCCTACACTCAACCATCACACACACATAGTTCAAGTTTACCACATGGTTCACCACACGAGATAAAGTTATTACATAATGAAATTTTTAACTACCCCTATTACATCAAGATAAAAGCCTAACACTCCCCCTTTGACATCAAATGCCAAAAAGGGTAGGCTTCGAGAGGCTCCATGGGGCAAAGGCAGTGAGGGATCTACTCGTCATCATCCTCGTTAGCAGCATAGTCCACTAGATTGTTCTTGCCAAGAGGATCTGCTGAAGTGGACTACCCATACTGAGGGGCAAAAGCTAGAGCACGGGAGGTAGAAAGACGAGTAATACCATCTGCACCACTGAAGTGGTCCTGATAAGCAAAGCCTACCTCGGTGTCCTCCACAGTGTAGCCTTCAGGAATACCAGCACCATAGGTGGGATCAAAGGCACTAGGCTACTGAAAGCCCTGCTGCTGCTCAAACTCCTGATAATCCTCAGTGTCATGCTGCTCCTCATCATCAAACTGTTGTCCATAGTTGTTGTCACATTCCACATAAGGATCTACAAAGGGGCGAAGAGAAGTTGGAGGAAGACCGGCCTTCTCCTCCAAACGCCGCATGCGCTTGTCCTGCTTGGCTTGGCAATAGCATAAGTAAGACATGAACCTCTAAAGCGCATGGCGAGTGGCGTCCATGGGACCACGACCATGGACACACCCACGGCCATGCCCACGCCCACGCCCTCCAGAGGCTCCTACTGAAGGGTCCACAGGAGGTGCATCCTCCTCCTCTGCTGTTACAGCATCCTCATCATCCTATCCTGCACCACTGTCACTAGCCTCAGTAGCCTTCCCTTTTCCTTTGTTTGATTGAACCTTCAGACGCCTGACATTCCAATCCGGATGCTTCATGTCACAAGGAAAGTCAAAACCAGTGACTTGCTCAATGATGTACATGAGGTAAGGAGCATAAGGGAAAGACTGATTTGAAGTCAAAGACACCTCTTCAATGTGACGCCACATAAGATCTATCACACTGAACCTCTTGTCAAGTCCAAAGCAAACTAGGATCCTAGGAGCATGGTTCTGAATGAAAGTGGAGTCGCCAACCTTGGGATCAATAGTAGCACGGAGCAAATTGTTGAGCACATAGAAATAGGGCTTCAGACCAACTGTCTTCCCATTAGCCTTCGTCGGATTAACATACATACCGGCTTCAATGAAATCAGCCCTGCCAACACCATTGGGATAGTGATCATACAAGCTAGGAGCCTCACGGTCATGGTGATCAAACCCAAGAAGCCTAGAGAACTATCGGTAGTCACAACGGTAGGCCAAAATCCAGTGAAAAGTAGTCCTAGAAGTGGTGAACAATATGATATACTCAAACCAACTCAAATATGTCTAGATTTCATGAAATCAGTACATAACTATGGACACATTGGAGCTGTGAAAAAAAGGTTTTGAAAGTTTCACACAACTTTTCATAAGATGTCAAGCCACGTTACGAGAATCAACGATATTTAGCTCACGCCTCAAAGCACAAAATCTTGACTCATTTAGAGGCTTTGTGAAGATATCAGCTAGCTAAAATTCGGTTGTCACATGTTGCACATCGATATCTCCTTTGGCTTGGTGGTCTCTCAAGAAGTGATGGCGAATATCTATGTGCTTTGTTCTTGAGTGGTTTATAGGATTATCAGCTAGCTTGATTGCTCTCTCATTGTCACACAAGAGAGGAATCTTACTTTGCTCACAACCAAAGTCTCTCAAGGTTTGCTTCATCCAAAGCAATTGGGCACAACAAGTGCCGGCCACCACATACTCGATCTCAACAATGGATAAGGCAATAGAGTTTTGCTTCTTAGAACTCCATGACACCAAAGACCTAACAAAAAAATTGGCATGTCCTAGATGTACTCTTTCGCTCTACCCTGCAACCGGCATAATCCGAATTGGAATAGCCAGGTAGAGTGAAAGTGGAGCCCTTCAGATACCACAAGCCAAGATTAGGAGCGAGCACAAGACACCGAAAAATTCTCTTAACGGCCATGAGATGACATTCTTTCGGATTGGCTTGAAATCTTGCACACATGCAGATGCTAAGCATAATATCGGGCCTAGATGCACAAAGGTAAAGCAAGGATCCAATCATGGAGTGATATACCTTTTGATCTATGGCCTTACCATCTCCATCAAGGTCAAGATGTCAGGTTGTAGGCATTGGGGTCTTAATGGGCTTGGCCTTGTCCATGTCAAACTTCTTTAGCATGTCGGTGGTGTACTTGGTTTGACTTATGAACGTGCCATCCTTGAGTTGCTTGATTTGAAATCCAAGAAAGTATGTCAAATCCCCCATCATGGACATCTCAAACCTTTTTGTCATGATCCTACTAAATTGCTCACAAAAAGCCGCATTAGTACTACCAAATATAATGTCAACGGCATATATTTGGCAAATAAAGATATCATTATTGCCTTTGTGAGTAAATAAAGTAGGATCAGCATTCCCAATCTCAAACCCTTGTTTGAGTAGGAAGTCCTTGAGACAATCATACCAAGCTCTAGGGGCTTCCTTAAGCCCATAAAGCGCCTTATCAACCTTGTAGACGTGGTCGGGATGATGTGGATCTTCAAAACCCAGTGGTTGATCCACATACACGGTTTCAGAGAGGGGACCGTTGAGGAATGCATTTTTCACGTCCATTTGAAACAACTTGAAATCATGGTGAGCAGCAAAGGCAAGTAATATGTGAATAGATTCAAGCCTAGCTACAGGTGCATAGGTCTCCCCAAAATCTAAACCTTCGATTTGAGTAAAACCTTTGGCTACCAACCGTGCCTTGTTCCTTGTGACCACACCATACTCATCTTCTTTGTTGCGGAAGAACCACTTGGTACCTATCACATTTTGCTTGGGCCTTTCCACCAAGGACCAGACTTCATTCCTAGTGAAGTTGTTCAACTCCTCTTACATAGCCATCACCCAATTTAGGTCCTTCAAAGCATCCTCCACCTTTTCTGGTAATTTGGAAGAGACAAAAGAGTAATGCTCACAAAAAGCTACTAAACGAGAGCGTGTTGTTACCCCTCTTTGTATGTCCCCTAATATGCTATCAACAGGATGGTCCCGTTGAATGGATTGATGAACTCTTGGGTGAGGAATGGTTTATCTTGTTTGGATTGGACCATCACCTTCATCTTCATTGTCTTAATTGATTGGAGGATCAAGATCTTGATTGTCTTGATCACCACCTTGGTTGTGTCCTTGTGCTTATGGTGGATCTTGACTAGCTTGTTCTCTTGAGTCAGTCCCCCTTCTTGAGGTGGAAGCATCACTATGGGCATCGGTTGACCCATGATGCATGTTTGGATCATGAGGACTTTGCACATGCACATCATCGTCTTCATCTTCAACGGGTCTCACTTCACTGGTGGCAAGCTTCTTCATTACTTGATGAGATAGTTCTTCTTTACCTAAAATTTCAGCATTGACTTGCTCCTTTTGAGAGCCGTCGTTTCCATCAAAAGTCACGTCTACCGCTATTTCAATTTGGCCTGTGGCCTCATTGAAAATACGGTCGCCATGTTTGTTAGTAGCATAACCAAGTAAGAACCCTTCATCAACCTTTAGTGCAAACTTAGAGCTTTTGGATTTCTTATTAAGTATGAAACACTTGCATTCAAAAACTCTAAAGTAATCCACCTTAGGCTTTTTACCGGTTAGAAGCTCATAGGCGGTCTTGTTCCTTATCTTGTGGAGGTGCAAGCGGTTGATGGCATGACATTCCGTGCTGACCGCTTTCGCCCAATAATCTTTTTCTGAAATCTTGTACTCATCCAACATTGCTCTTCGGCTTCAATGAGCGTTCGGTTCTTCCTCTCCACAACACCATTTTGTTGTGGACTGTATGGAACTGAAAACTCATGCTTGATGCCTTCTTCATCAAGGAATGCTTCAATGTTGGTGTTCCTAAACTCCGTCCCATTGTCACTTCTCACTTTCTTGATCTTCACTTCAAACTCATTTTGAGCTCTCCTTGCAAACTTCTTAAAGATCCCTTGGGTTTCACTTTTATCTTTCAAAAAGAACACCCAAGTGAAGTGAGAAAAATCATCAACAATTACAAAACTATATTTATTACCTCCAAAGCTTATATAAGCATTGGGTCAAAATAGATCCATGTGAAGTAACTCAAGTGGCCTTGTTGTAGTGATGATGTTCTTGGCGGGATGCTTGGCTCCAACTTGCTTACCCGCTTGACATGCACTTCAAATTCTATCTTTCTCAAAAGAAACATTTGTTAGTCCAAGGATGTGTTCGCCTCTTTGAAGATCAGCCAAGTTCCTCATGCCAACATAAGCTAGTCAGCGATGCCATAACCAGCCCATGCTAGATTTTGCCACAAAACAAGTTTCGGACCCCACTCTATTAGATGAAAAATCAACTAAATAGAGCTTGACCTTCAATTCACCCGTAAAGACAATAGAGGAATCTGATCTTTTAGAGACTTCCACACCCTTATCCATAAAGAAACAATTGTGGCCCTTCTCACAAAGTTATGAGACGGACAACAAATTGTATCCCAATAAATCCACAAGTAATACATTTGAAATTGAATTATCATTTGAGATAGACCCAAACCAAAGATATCTCCTTTACTATTGTCACCAAAGACAATCCTTTCACATGAAACTTGATTTGGTTGAAAGGAGGTGAACATGTTCTTCTCTCTGGTCATATGATTGGCGCATCCACTATCATGCACCCATTTCGGTCCGCCGGAGGAATATTCCTACAAAACAAGATTAAGCTTTTGGTTTAGTTCCTGAGATGGAACCTAGGGGGTTCGAAACATAAGACTTGGGCACCCAAACACTCCTCAAGATTTGTCTCTTCTTGAGGGCATCCACATACTTCACAACAATCTTGCCATCCTTGTCCTAACAACACATGTAATCACAAATGTGATTGCGTGAAATAGGCACTTGTTGCTTGGACACCTCCACTTGCTTCTTCTTATTGTTCTTGTTGTTGACAAGTGGAGTTGTAGGTGTACAAACATTGTTCACCTTGTTGATAAGGTCAACAAGCGGCACACTCTTGTTGAACTTCACACAAGCCACAACATTAATCATGTTCCTTCCATTAGCTTTGCCATCATACCTATTGTAACCAATGCCATCCTTAATCATGGGGTGCCTTGATGCCTTGAACACATTTGTCGGTTGCTTATCCTTGCACTTGCAACCAATCTTGACAATTGTGTTCAACCTTTGGATCTCCTTATCCTTCTTGGCTAGCTCATCAAGGTTAGTAGCACAAGCATGTATATCAACATTAGATCATCTTTCACAACCTTTACTAGTTGTAGCTTTGGCATCCTTAGAAATGGTAGAAGTGCTAGTCTAAAGTTTGTCATAGTTTAGTTCAAGCTCATGATATTTATTTGTCAAGCTTGTAAGGCTTTCTTGAGCCAAACTATGATCATTCTTTAGACTTGCCAAAGAGTCATTATGTGAAGAATGTTCCTTAGCCAAGTGCTCATTAGCATCCTTGGCTCAAGACAATTCTACACTCAACTTCTCAACCTTCTCCTTCTCCTTGGAGAGACATGCCTCAAGTCCTTGGGTTTTCTCCCTTTCCTCTAGGAGCAATTCCCCTTGTGACTCAATGCATGACTCAAGCTTATCTTTGGCATATATTAGTTTCAAGATTCTAGTTGCAGTAGCTTTACCATATCTTTTGATGAGATTAGAAGCATAGTTTTCATCATTTTCATCATCACTATCACATTCACTAGTGGTATGTGTAGGAGGATCAAGTTGTACCTTATATCCTAATGCCATAAGGCAAGTAGGAGCATCATAGTCATCGTCAGAGAGGTTGGCGAAGAGTCAAGGTGATGAAGAAGTTTTGGTGAAGAGAGATGTTGATGAAGCATTGTTGGTAAAGACCTTTGTTGAGGAAGAAGTTTCTTTTATAGCAATTGTGGCCACACTCTTCTTCTCATTGTCATTGTCATCATCACTATCACTATCCAATTGTCATTCTTGACCTAGATGTGCTTCACCTCTCTTCTTGTCCTTGTACTTCTTGTCACCTTGCTTGTTATATCTTGACTTCTTCCCCTTGTTAGGACAATCGGCCACAAGATGGCCAGTGTCACCACACTCATAGCAAAATCTCTTCTTATATGGCTTGTTTCCTCCATATCTCATCATCTTTTCTTTCTTCATTCTCAAATACTTGTAATTTCCCACTAGCAAAGCTTGCTCTTCGTCAAGGTCATCATCATCATTGTTATGCCTAAGCTCACAACACCCTTTGTGGCAATGACTTGACTCACTTCCATGTGATGTCGTGAGGGCAATGCTCTTCTTTAGCACACTTACTTCCTTGGCTTCATCATCAAGTACCTCATGATGCATCAACTTGGCTAGCATCTCTTGTGCTGTCATTGTGGTATAGTTGTCTCTCTCCATTATGACCGAAGCAAGCATGTTGTTCTTTTGTCTATACACTCTACATATCTTCCTTGCAGTAGAGTTGTCATCCCATCTTGTGTCCCCAAGTGCTCTAATTTTGTTGATCAACGTCATGAACCTATCAAACATTGCTTGAGTAGTTTCTCCTTCAATCATGGTAAAGTTCTCAATCTTTCCTTGCAAGAGCTCATTGTTTCCAATTCTCACACTCTTGTCTCCTTCAAATGATACCTTCAAAGTATCCTAAATTTGCTTTGCATTGACCATTCCATTAACCTTGTTGTTGTCTTCCAGAGTAAGGCATTGCAAAATCAAGGTAGTCGTCGTTGTATTGAGATGAAAGTCTCTCTCATCTTGGGGTGACCACTCACTAGGATTTTGAGGTGGCGGATTGACTCCAACATCCACTACTTCCCAACATCTTGCGGCTATAAGATGCAACTTCATCCTATGAGCCCAATCGTTGTACCTTATACCATCAAATGGAGGTGGCTTTCTGAGGTTGATCATCGGCAAGGTAGGATTGTTGTTCTTGCTTGATCCACCATAATCAAAACTGGTTCTATTGTAACTCTTCGGTGTCTTGCTTGCATCACCACCATCACTTGATGATTCTTGACTTTTCTTGTCTAGAAGTTGTTGCATCTTGTCTAGTTGCTCTTGCATCTTGGTCATTTGCTCTTGTTGCTGCAGCTGCAGGGATGCGGTGATTTGAGCTGTGATTTGATCAACAATTTGCTTTTGTGTTTTCGGATCCATCTTGGCCAATGTTACTCCTCACGCAGTGAAGCATTAATCCAAGGAACCAGCGCTCTGATACCAATTGAAAGGACCTAATTGGCCTAGAGGGGGTGAATAGGCCTTTTTGCAAAACTTGAAACTCACAAACTCGAATTTGCTCAAGTTAAATACCAGGTCGGAAGTTCCGGTGATCTAGATCAGAAGTTCCGACCAGGGGGACTAGAACTTCCGATGTAGACCTTCAGAACTTCTGGTGCCCTAAATGAGCTATGAAATCAGAGTGAATCAAGTTGGAATTTCAGATACAAGTGTTACCACACCCTCCTAGAGGTTGTTGATGATGATGTTGAACTCCTCAAGGCTTGGCACCACACCAAACCATAGATCGGGACCTCCCACCTAAGAAGTTGGGGGTAAAGAGGAAGAACAAGAAGAACACAAGAACAAAGGGTAGTTGATGTTACCGCCACAGCAAGACAAGCTATTTTTACCGAGGTTCGGCAATCCCCATGAAGGAGTTCCTACATCCTCGTTGTTGAGGTGACCACGAAGGTCTCCTCCCTCAAGCAACCACGAAGGCTAGTTTGAGATTTCCACTAAGGATCAAAGGGTGACACAAACACTTCGGGCCGCCCTCGCAAATGAATCAACACGAGCAACCATGAAGAACGCCTAGCTGGCTAGAGTTCTAAGAACCCAAGAGTAACAAACACAAACCAAGCCGGCAAAAATAGGAATCCAAGTGCTCAAGTCGAAGATCGATGCTCCCGCTCTCAAATCTCACGTCCCTAGCTCAAACAATCGAAGATTGAAGCTTGGAGGCAAAGGGGGAGAGAGAGTGGGCGAGTCACAACTTAGAGAGAGTTGGGAGAGCAAAAATGAATGTGCAAAGCTCGGGCAATAGTTAGAAATGAGGTGAGAAGCTTATAGACTCGGGTCAGATGAGCCACCAGAAGTTCTGGTAGAAGCCACCAGAACTTCCGGTCAAACGAGATCAGACCGTTGGGCTTGTCAGTCAACTCGGGTCTACCGAAACTTTCGGTGCCAGGACCGGAACTTCCGGTCTGTACCGGAACCTCCGAACGGAACCCAGAACAATTCTCTCGCACGCGCACACGTGCGCAAACTGCACCAACTAAAACTTCTGGTCCATACCGGAACTTCCAAACGGAGGCTGGAACAAAATACTTGCGCGCGCACGCGCGCAGGCGCCAGCGACCGGAACTTCCGATGCAGCTCACCGGAACTTCCGGTGCATGTCTCTCCAGCCTACTAAGCTTCGACAAGAGCACTTTTTATCCCTATTTTGCCAACTAGATTTGAATCCCTCTTAATAGTGCAGCGTTTTCTATGACTCAAATCAAAATAAAAGGTGTTGAAGCCTTTGAGTCGAAGCGCCTTTTGTCCATCAAAATTTAGGGTGCTATAATTCACCAAATATTCTTTTTCAATTCCATCAATGGACTAACACCTATAGATTACACTTGATAAATATGTTAGTCCCTAATTTGATTGTCATTAATTGTCCAAAACCCACATCGGGGGCGAATGCACTTACACTCTCCTAAAGGCAAAGATGCTATTTGGGTTGTCAATGATAGGGCTACAAAAGTGGCTCACTTCATTCCAATGAAGATGAGTAATTTAGCTATAGATTTGGTTTCATTGTATATCGAGGAGGTTGTGAGGTTTCATGGTGTGCCCAAGTCTAGTGTGTCAAATCAGGACTCTATGTTTGAGTCTAATTTTTTTTGGAGAATTCCACATAGTGCTTTGGACATGAAACTTGATGAGTAATGCTTTCCATCCTCAAACAGATGGTCAGTCTGAGCGTACTATTTAGACCTTGGAGGATATGTTGTGTGCCTATGTGCTTTCATGGAAGGGAAGTTGGGAAGATCACCTAGCTTTGGCAGAGTTTGCTTACAACAGTAGTTATCGGGCTAGTTTTTGGATGGCTCTATATAAAGCGTTGAATGGGCATAGATGTATTTCTCCACTTTGTGAGGATGTGGTTGGTGAGTGCTCCATAGTTGGTCTTTGATTAGGTACGACAAACTCATGATAAGAGTACTTGAAATTTGACAAAACTTGTTGATTGCTCAGAGTTGGTAGAAGAGCTTTGCAAGAGTTAGAAAGAGGGCTTTGGAGTTTGCAGTGGGAGATGAGATGTTCTTCAAGGTTACACCGATGAAAGGCATTGTCCATTTCGGTACCAAAGGGAAGCTTAGCCCGAGGTACAGGGGACCTTATGTGATTATCACTCATGTTGGTGCTTTGGCATATCAGTCGTAGTTGTGGAGTCTATGGTAGGAGTAAACCCTGGTGTTTCATGTCTCAATGTTGAGGAAACACTTGAAAGACCTAGAGCAGATGATGGAAGCTGAGCCAGTGACCATAAAACAAGACTTGGCAATTGAATATCACCTAGTGTAAATATTAGAGTTCTCTGAGTGTGATGTCCAAATGGACTATCAAATATGTCAAGGTATTATGAGCAAATCACATGGAGTTAGAATCCACATGGTAGTCAGGATCCTATGCCCAAGAAGTATGCAGAGCGAGTTTGATAAGTGATTTTCTTTTGGCATGTGGTTCAATTCTTGTTTATTAAGTAATTGTGCTTGGAAGAATTCAGGGACGAATTCCTTAAAGGAGGGGATAATGTAACCCCCGAGATGCACGGTAAATACAGATTTTTTTAAATATGGATTAAGTGTTTTTTAGCGAAGCTTGACCGAATTTAAGGAGAGACCGGAAATTGACTTTTTGATCCATTGCTCGGATAAATGAACGGAGACCACTGATGCGTAGAGCACACCGAATGCTCTCTGTTCGACTACTCATGCATTATTTGAAATTGGAACGACAAACTTGCTTTAGTTGCAAAGTTTGGCAAAATAAAAAAATAAAAAAGATGCTACAGTTCTCACATGCTACAGTGCCCGTCATCCATCTACAGTAGCCAGGTTGGAGTTGTGTCCTGCGCCTGACCAAGCCCCTTCCCCTTGCACAGCCTCTGTTTTCTTTTCTGGTCGCCTCTGTCTACACGCACGGAAAAAAAGAGAAGGGAGAAGGGAGAATAAGAGAGGGTTAGGGTTTGATGCTGTCGTCCATCGTCGCCGACGCTGTCCGTGGTGATGTTCTTCCTTGGATTCTGATTAGGCATCATCTTCTCTTCCTGTTTTGCCCTCAAATTTCTCATTCCCTTGCTGTCTATGATGGATTTACCACGTTCGTCGTAGGTCAGAACGGTGAGACGGTCGTAGCGGCGTAGATCGCCGTGAGGAGGACAAGAGGAAGGAAGTAGTGGATCGTCAGAGGCTTGTCGTTGTGCTGGCTGAGGTTTCCCTAGGTGAGATGCCAAATACTAATTCACTTCTTTGGATTAAGATTTGTGGATCGAATCATCTAACTAGAAGGGGATTAGCCGGAGTACTTTAGGAAATTCACGAAATTGATCTCGTCCATGTTCTGAAATCCCGTCAGTCTGTGCAGTTCCAGTTAATCATCGTTTTAGGACATTTGAACGGCCATAATCAATTTTGTTTCTATGGACAAAGTTGTAGAGGACTTCAATATCTTTCTTTGGATGCCAGGATCATCTTCATAGACTCTGTAATTTGGGAGAAATGAATGTTTTAAAAAGGCTGTTCTGCAGTGATGAGAACCTGGACAGTTTCATAATTATCCAATGTTTGGCCCTCTTAATGGATGAATTTAAACTTTTCATCTAAATAAAAGTTGTAGGGTTTTTCATAATATTTCCAGATTATTATAGATCACACTTTTTGGATGAGTATATCTCCCGTTATAGATTTTATAAACTTGCTGTTATGATTTGAATGTCAGAAAAGTTCAGTTAAGTTCAGAGGTTGTTTATGCCATCTTCGAGACCTCTTATGACAAATATTACTATACCAAAGTTGTATATAACGGAGATTTCTATCATCTGGTAGATTTTGAGAATTTTTTAATGTATGGTTAATAGTCTATGAAAATGAGAAGGGGCAGAGCTGCTGTCATAAACGGCAGCGCAATGGTAAAAGTTTGAACGGCGGGTTTCAGGCGTTCTAGCGCGTTATTTGGTGTTTATACTTGGTGGTATGAAGATGTTGATACTGAGATTGTTTGTGATAAGGTGGTTTGCCTTCCAAGAGTGCCTATCTCTTTCACTTGATCGTCCGTAAAGGCAAGTAAATATGGCGCCATGGTTTACATGCTTTAGCTTTATTGTTTGAATTGCCTCCACTAAATTTCACTTTCTCACACTAGCCAGATAATCTGAAAATTGAAGTTATTTACTTATTTTGAAGTATGTTATTTTTCACATCTTGTGGTATTACTTTTGAATTATGAAGTATATGAAGTGCATACATTGCAACATTTGCATTTGCACTTTTTCCATTAATATGCATTTGAAGAAACCGTAGCTGAATTGGTGCGGTAAGTACCGGTACAGTAACGCACATTGATGAGCAATGTGGTTGCAGTAACATACGTTGATGAGCAATGTGGTTGCAGCCCTCACTCCCTCTCCTTAGGATGTGTGGGTAGAAGTGAAGTCATGCATTGCATTGCATCATTTGCATTGCACTTGGAAGTATATTTATATTTCTATAGAGCAATTGATGTCTCTATTATTATGAGATTTAAATTTGATGCTTAATCAAACTATGATTTAAATAATTCGGTTGAAGCAGTTTGCTTGCTGAGGTTTTCCATAAACCTCATACGTTTGTTTCCCCATCTCAAGTACTTGAGCTTCGAAGATGCTTGGCGGGATGGGAGTAACATGCACATATGTTGTATACTTCAAACAATCACATATTTTTTTGTAACATGCCAGTTGGTTGTAGAGTCGTTTGTATGTTGGTTTGGTGTTCATTTGAAGATGTCTTTCTTATGTTATCGTAGGCGACTTAATTTAATGCTTAATCTAGATGACGTGTTTTTTCTTCTACGCATTGTGTTATGTTTTTTCTTCTGGGCCTGCGTCCAAAACTACTTATATGACCTAGCTCCGCACGTGGAATGGGTCTGCATACGTGTAGCACCTCGCTTACACTTTCGTCCTGACTTCATATAAAAGGGTTAACCCAGAGGTGATACGTTAGGAACGACAAGGCTTATAAGCTACCCCTCATCCTCCTAAACTTCCAAGGTGGTACTAAACCCACCAACAACAACTCCACATGTGTCTTGGGCTACATGGGCCAACTTCACAACTACTACATACTACTAATGGATTTCCTCTATCTTCCTCTTGAGGCTCTCTACTTCCTTCATCAATTTGGCCTTCTCGTCGTCGAATGACTTCACAGCTGTCTCCTTCGCCTCCGTCAATGCAGCCAAGTCCATCTTGAGGCGTTTCACCTCTAATTCAGACATGGCTTGTTTCTGCTCTGCTATTAAAATCTCCGAACGAAGCTTATCCTTTTCACCCTCCACCAAATCCTTCCTTGTTTTGATTTCCTCCACCTTCCTCTTAAGATCCTCCAGCTCCTTTGTGAGTTTTGCTTTCTCGGCGTCAAATGCTTTTGCAGCCGCCTCCTTTGCCTCCACTAATGCACCCAATTCCATCTTAAGGCTCTTAGCCTCTGCTTCAGACATGCTTTGTTTCTGCTCTGCAATCAAAACCTCTAACCGAAGCTTGTCATTTTCAGCCTCCAACAAATCCTTGTTGACCTAGAATTCCTCCACCTTCCTCTTAAGATCCTCCAGTTCCTTTAGGATTTCTGCCTTCTCAGCATCAAACTCCTTAGCAAGAACCTCCTTGGCCTCCTCTACTACACTCAGTTCCATCTTGAGGCTCTTAACCTCTGCTTCAAATACACTATGCTCCTGCTCTGCAGTCCAAATCTTTGACCGAAGCTCCTGATTTTGACTCTCCACCAAATCCTTGTTTGCCTGGATTTCCTCTATTGTCCTCTTAAGACTGTCCATTTCCTTCATCATTTGTACCTTCTCAGCTTCAGATGCCTTTGCAGCCGCCTCCTTCGCCTCCATCAATGCACCCACTACTTGCTTAAGGCACTTAACCTCTGCTTTAGACTACCTATATTTCTCCTCCGCTGTGAAAATCTCGGACCGAAGCTTATCATTTTCTCCCTCCACTAAATCCTTATTTGTTTGGATTTCCTTCAGCTTCCTCTTAAGCTCCCCTAATTCCTTGGTGATTTCTGCATTTTGTGCATCAAATGCCTTGGCGGCCGCCTCCTTCGCCTCTGCCAACCCACCCAGTTCCATCTTGAGCCTCTCAATCTCTGCTTCAGACATGTTTTGCTTTTCCTTTGCGATCAAAGCCTCTGAACGAAGCTTGTCATTTTCGCTCTCTGCCAAATCCTTGATAGCCTGAATTTCCTCCAGCCTCCTCCTGAGATCCTCTGATTCCAGCATGATTTTTGCTTTCTTGTCATTGAATTCCTTGGCAGTGGCCTCTTTTGCCTCCGCCAGCGCGCCTAATTCCTTCTTCAGCCTCTCAACCTCCGCTTCAAACTTGCTACATTTTTCCTCTACGATCGAAACCTCCAATCGAAGCTTATCGTTTTTAGCCTTGAAGCTTCTCTCCACCTCATCCTTGTGGCTTGAGATCGCCTTTGTCACCTCCAGTTGCTTCTCCAGCTTGCCCTTCTCGCCAATCAGCTGGGTAATTTTGTGCTCCAGTTCCCACACCCTGTTGTAAGGTCCAAATGGCTAGAGGGGGGTGAATAGCCTATTTAGAAAATCTACAAGCTTCACTAAACAACAATTGTTAGTATAAAAGATGGCGACGCTAATTCTAGTACTAGCTCAACTATACTAAGCAAGCCACCTATACAATTCTAGTGAACAAGACTATGATCTCTAATTCACACCGACAAAGCTAAGTCACTAAGCTACTTACTTCTATGTGATACAAACTACGCTAAGCACACTAGACAAGATAAAGTGCAAGAATAAAAAAAGGGGAGTGAATTGATTCTTATACCAACGGTGTAGAGATGAGATGTATCCAAAGAATCAATCACACACAATCATAAAGAGAATCCTCGGCAAGAGATGACACAAGATTTTTTACCGAGGTTCACTTGCTTCCCGGCAAGCTACTCCTCGTTGTGGCGATGCACCCACTTGATGGATCGCGAGCTAATCAACTATCAAGAGTTGAACCCTCAGCGGGTGCCGCACATCCACTCACAAGATGGGGATCCTCCAAGCCACGAGCTCCACTAGAGTAGCCAATTCGTGAAATCCCGCGGGGAAGGCTCAAGAACCCCTCACAATTGCTTGGTGAGGCTCGAAACAATCTCCAATCACGAGCTCAACACCACCACTGCTCCAAGTCATCTAGGGTGTCGGGAAACACCCAAGAGTAACAAGAAATCCGTAGCCAACTCAAGGAACAAGTTCCACTAGATGCAAATCACTAAGCAATGCACTTGAATCTCACTTAATCTCACTAGAGTATGCAACCAAGCAAGGAGATGAGTGGAGGGGAAGTTCTCTAGCTCAAAGTGTGCCTCAATATCTCAAATATGCAAGAGAGAACCCCCAAGGGCTGGCCACCTCTTATTTATAGCGAAGGGGTAAGCAACTAGCTGTTACAAGACAACGCAGTGAAAATCGTGATGACCGGACGCACCGGTCAGGGTGACCGGACGCGTCCGGTCACTACTGTAACAGAACCGACCAAATTATAAGAGCACAAGTACAAAAACAAGCACCGAAGCGCTCAAATTTTCGAACTTGAGCCCATATAATTCCGGTAGTCAATCGAAACCACGAAGGATTTCAAACCAACTTGCTTACAACCAAGATCGCATCATTCAACGTACACATCATCCGTTACATTTCACAAGTAGTTCCGAAATACACTTACACACACACGGAGTCGCAAATTATTACAAACCAAGTTTATAAAGTAGCGGAAGCATAACACACACCAGTTGTTTAACTACTGCCAGTCTTGTTGATCACAACCCGCAAAAGCATCAGGGAAAGTACATAAAAGATGATCACGCCCTAGTGATCTAGTCTTCGTCACCCGCAGGGTGGAGACAAGTTTTGCAGAAGCCTTGATAGAGCATATCATCTGCAACATGAGGGAATAAACCCTGAGTACTGGAATGTACTCAGCTAGACTTACCCATCCAAAACCAGAAATAAGATGACACCAAGGATTATGCAAGGCTTACACAAGTGGCTAGCTGACATCACATTTTGCAGAAAGGCATAAGTAATTGAAACTCTTATAACCTGTACTAGCAGTTATTTTTAGCATTTACCTATCATCTATCTTAGCACCTGTACTAAACAAGCACTTGCTTATCATCAAACAATTATCAACAATATATCCATAGCAGGTATAAATTATGGCAACATTGTATCATTCACTTAACCATATGTTCAATTAATGAGATCTACGTTGCTGCTGCTCAAGTCAAGTGCTCACTAACCGGGAGCGACGGCGATTCGAATCGAATTCCTATCCAGCTGGAGGGCTATTTCTAACACTCACCGTGCAGACCCCTGCCAGGGTCGCACAGGCCACCTTTTCATATGATTCAGGAATCGCGGGTCCAAATGATGTCGCGACCCAAAGGGCGACACTCTGCCAGGTGATAGGGACTCTAACCCCCCCTTGGTCTCACGCCAATGTCCCCAAGCACATCCTTTCTCTCCTCCAAGAAGCAACCTACCATTCGATTCCCGGCCTGAATCACATTACTCGGCTTCGTGGTCGGAACGACTTATCCGGCTAAGTGTTAGACTGCGTTCAACATAACTCAAGGACGTACAACGAATCGGTCATTAAACGACTCAGATGGGCATAGCTCCACACCCAAGACGTGAAGTGTCTTGCGGCTGTACTATCGAATTTCCGCCCGGTCTTAATTTCATTTTAAGGCATGGTTCCATCCACGATAGCCATAAAGCCACTCGTGACCCAGTCCTAGATCTCGCGGATGACCGGAAATCACCCGACTTCTACCGGACTAAGCAGGGCTAAGCATTGACACGTGCCTAAACCTAATATAGGATTAAGTACGATATCTGGACAAGGACAGGTATAATGCAACAAGTGTTTTCATATAACTCCTACAACTTAATGCAGTAAACAATTAAAAGTACTCAAGATTAATTTATAAAACAATAGGTTCAGCATGCACTGGGGCTTGCCTTTTAGAAAGGTAGATGGCCGGTGGTCAGGACACTCGGGCAGATCTCCTGCAGGAGCTTCGTCGCCAGTTGGTTCCTCTGGCTGCTCCGGCTGGTCTTGGACTTCCTCCGGGATACTTGCTCGAACTCGAGGAGCATTACCCCCTCCGGAACACCAATTGCATGAGTGCATAATAAATTTCATGGATGCATAATGAAAGATGCAACATGCTCGGAATGAAATGCATTACCACACTCTTAAGCTCTATTCAAATCACTTCAACTATTAAGTGCAAATTTCCTCTCCGGTAGAGAAGTACTCACCTAATCTACTCAACCTAAGGTATAGTTGTTCTTCTTCGGTTAAGGCCCTAACACCTAACAATCACAAGAGTAACATTACTTAGGTTACCACATCCAACACCAAAATATCACAGCAAGGCATTCTGGACAGCAGCTAATTGTTTCTAACATAACTTGAGATTCCCAACTCCAAAAGATATGATCTAAGACAATCTGGAAAGCTTATGAAATGCCCTACAAATCATTTTCAGACCTCAACCCTTAATTCCTAAGTTTTCCATGTCGAATTTCCCAAGTTCCAGAATCTGTCCTATCTAAACAGAGAGTAGCAAATTCTGGACTGTCACTTAAAACAGTAGTAACTCCCAAACTACTAAGCGAAATGCTTCCAAATTTTGACCCAAGCTAGTTTATCAAGTTTACTACAACTTTTGTATTTACAAGTTTTCCAGCAAACACATTTATCAAAGGTCAAACCCAAAGATACTACCAGCTGTCCAGAAAACCTAAAATTGCAAAGATTAAATATTTATTTATGTGGCAAACTTCCTCTAAGACCAAACTAATGTTACCAAAAGTTCACATTTGTCACAAAAACACCAGAAAGTAAGGTGTGCCCACCTAGAATATTTATTTACACCCCTTTCTTTATTTACTTAATTAATTAAGTGGAGTTTTAATCATATATGTAAACTACTCATAAAATTCTACAAAAATTACAGGATACTCTCTGACCCAAAGATAGGCTACTGTAAAAATTTGAACTAAAATTATTCACAGAAATTCCCTACACAAAATTCAAAAGCCAAAAAGGCTGATTTTTGTATAATTAACAAATCACATTGAAAAGTATCAAACAACAGATTTCATATTTTTCTTAGATACTTTAGGGTACCAGGATATCCTCAAAAAATTTATAAGAACATTGCACATGTAGAAAAATTACTAAAATTCATTCAACTATTCCCTAAAGCAACATGATATCATTATAACTTGAATAGTAATCAAGCACTAGTGCCCAAATTTTTACCAGAGTTAACACAAGTATAAATTAGCTTACCCACCAAATTTCATAATTTTTGGAATACTACAATTCAAGTTATTCATTTAACAAATTTACCTCCCTTTTACAACACATTTCAAAGACCTATTTAATTCTCCCAGAAATTAAACCTCACATATCCAGTTTATATTTTTCTAAAATACTACACCTCATGCAGAGCCTAACAAAATTTACTTCATAATTTTTAAGCAAGTAAAACCCTAGATATACATTTTCCAAAACTCAACTAAAACTATGACAGAATAAATAAAAATGAAATAAATTTCATTTGGTACTGGGCCGGCCCGGAAACAGACGCGGCCCACGGCGCGCGCGAGGCCTGCTCGGCCATCCCGCCCGCGCGCGGCGTTGCCAGGTGGGGTCCGTTGCCAGAGAGAGAAGTGGAGGGGGAAGGCCGCGGGCTCCGGTGAGCTCTAGCTCGCCGACGACGGCGTCTCCGGCGACGGGAAGAGCACCGACGGTTTCCACGTGACCTCCAGCATCGACCAACCCTCGATTCGCGGATCCTACTCAACCCTAGCTACGACAGCCATGGTGACCACGGCTCGGAGGTGGCTCGGAGGCGGCACCCGGTGGCGCTCCGGTGAGCTCTGGGAGCCAGGGACCTAGGTTGGGTGCGCTACGGCTTCCAGAGGAGATGGCAGACCTTTCCATGCTAAGGACAAGGACGGAGGTGGGGCGAGTGTAGTTGGCCACGTGAGCACCGCACCGGCGGCCATGGCGCGGCAGCGCACGATTGTGTTCCGGCGTGTACCGTCCACCCTATCCGGTAACGTCATCGCCTAAGCTTCTCTACCCGACCCAGAACCCAGAACAAGAACTAGCGAGAATGGAGGGTGACCGTAGGGAGCTGGCCACGGTGAGCCACCGCGCGGACGATACGCCGGCGAGGACTCGCGGTGGCGGAAGAGTAAATTCACCCTCACCTCAGCACAATCGGGTCAGGCAATGGGTGGAGGAGGTGGAGGGGACTCTGGCGGAGCGGTGGACGGGGTTTGGGTGACGGTGGTGAGACGGTGAGCTCGCGCGAGCACGAAGAAGGATGCGGCGGCAATGGCGCCTCCGTTTTCCGCCTCGGTTAACACGGCCAGAGCGAGAGTGAAAGGGAGAAGGGTGAGCGCGAGTGTGGGGGTGGAGGTGTCGGCTTGACCTTCATCTTTGCTCCTGGGCTCGTGACGTGGGGCGTCGGCAGAACGCGCGCGCCACGCGGCCACCGGGCTCTGCCCGAGCGCCACGACACGGCTGTCTGTCCGACTGAACGACGACGTCGATTGAATGGAGCCGACGTGGTGGCCTGACAGCGTGATTTTGGCGTTGATTATCTTCTAAAACAGCTCGAGTTAGCCGAAGGTGATAACATCAAAGTTGTAGAGCTACATGAGGGCTACACTTTTGCTAATTGGCTCAAGAACTGGTTCGGCTTGGTTTAGGAGTACAAGGTGTCAAAGTAAGGCACAATGAAACTAAAACTTAGTTTCAGTCACAATGCCGACTGAAACCCGATTTTCTAGACATCATATCTCCTAAACCATTTAGAACTAGGTGATGGTGATGTTGGCAATGTTGTAGAGCTAGGTGAGTACTACAAAAGTGTCAACATGAGTTGGAGCTGGTTTGGTCTGGTTTGCAAACTACAAGCTTCCAAAGTAGGTCATTGTCAATCTGGAGGGAGACTTTTGAGACTTAGAAAAATTCTCAGTGCTGAGACAGCCCCTCTAGCTGACTTGTGGGCCAATTTTGAGCATGTTCTGGTCAGTTTCATAAGATGGTCATATTGAGACTTTTGTTCCCCATAAAATTCCCTACAACTTTGATTAAGGGTGCTCCTCCATGCAAGGTCTCTAAGCTAGACTTTTTAATTGGTCAAACTAAGGCACCCTAGGGCTAAATGCTGGTCAACCACACCTTGGAGGGCATTTTGGTAATTTTGGTCAACATGAACCTTGCTCCATTAGTTACTCTAAGTGAGATTAAAGGATTGTAGGATCCAATTTGCCACTCTACCCTTTTGCTACACCAAATTCTTAGTGTCACAAGATGTGAACCAAACAAAACCCTAAAACATCCACCTTGGTTGCAAACAAAGTAAAATAACATGAGATGATGCATGTTCATGCTTATACAAATGCAGTGCAATTATGGAGCTAAACACCTGAGGTGTTACAGCCCTCCCCCCTTATAAAAATCTCGTCCCAAGATTTGGAAAGCGTACCATTTTTCATAGAATTCCTTATAACCATCCCGCAAATAGTCTTCCCGTTCCCACGTAGCGTCACTTTCACTACCCTGATTACTCCACATCACTTTATACCACTTAACCACTCGGCTTCTAGTTACTCGTTCTTGAGTATCGATCACTCGGACTGGCTTTTCTTCGTAAGTTAAATCAGATTCAAGCCTGATATCTCCTACAGGAACTCTTTCCTCAGGAACTCGAAGACACTTCTTGAGCTGAGATACATGGAAAACATTGAATATGGCACTCATTTCAGGAGGTAACTGGATCTTATACGCAACAGCTCCACTCTTGCCTATGATCTAGAAAGGACCCACGTATCTCGGTGCAAGTTTCCGCTTGACACCAAAACGTTGTACACTCTTCATTAGAGAAACTTTCAGATAAACAAAGTCTCCAACTTCAAACTCGAGCGGTTTTCTACGATGATCAGCATAACTTTTCTGTCTAGCTTGGGCTGCAGCCATGTGTTTTTGGATAGTACGGACTTGTTCCTCGGCTTCCTTGACAAAATCAATACCATAATACCTTCTTTCACCAGCTTCTACCCAATTTAGTGGAGTTCTACACTTACGACCGTACAAGGCTTCGAACGGGGCCATCTTGATACTCTCTTGGTAACTATTATTGTACGAAAACTCGGCTAGAGGCAACCATTTTTCCCAAGAACCCTTGGATGAAATTACACATGCCCGCAACAGATCTTCCAAGATTTGGTTAACTCGTTCCGTCTGACCTGACGTCTGGGGGTGATAAGCAGAGCTTCTCACTAACTTGGTTCCCAGAAGGTGATGCAAGTGCTCCCAAAAGCGAGCAGTGAACTGGGGACCACAGTCAGAAACGATAGTACGAGGTACCCCATGGAGCCGAACTATCTGATTGAAATACAACTCAGCATAGTCAGTGGGACGATAGTCCACTCTAACAGGAATGAAGTGAGCTGATTTGGTTAAACGATCCACAATTACCTAGATGGAGTTACGATTTTTGACAGTAGGAGGAAGTCCGACAATGAAATCCATACTTATCTCTTCCCATTTCCAACCTGGGATAGAAAGTGGTTGAAATAACCCAGCTTTCATGTGCACAGCTTTAACTCTACAGCAGGTGTCACACCTAGCAACATATGCAGCTATCTCTTTCTACATCTTGGTCCACCAATAAAGTGGCTTCAAATCATAATACATCTTATTACTACCAGGATGGATGGACAACTTGGAAGAATGTGCTTCGGACAGGATCTGATCTCTAAGCTCTCGGTCCTTAGGTACCACTAATCTATCCTTAAACCACAGTACACCTTCTTCATCTACCCTGAAATGCTTAGTTTCTTCCTCTTTCATCTTATGTTTTATGTGGAATACACCAGGATCAGTCTTTTGGAGCTCAATAATTCTGCTTTTGAGAGTACAACTGACAGTGATGTTGTACAAGACTGCTGGATGTAAAAGGCGGGATCGATGAAAATCCGTTTCAACTAAGGAATGGCAATGAGACTTACGGCTTAAAGCATCTGCAACCACATTTGCCTTTCCAGGATGATAGTATACTTGAAGATTATAATCCTTAATCAACTCGAGCCATCTTCTTTGACGCATATTTAACTCGGGTTGGGTGAAGATGTATTTGAGGCTTTTGTGGTCCGTATAGATATTGCAGACATTGCCCAACAGATAATGCCGCCATACTTTCAAAGCATGAACAACTGCAGCCAGTTCTAAGTCATGTGTTGGATAATTCACCTCATGTTTCCGAAGTTGTCGAGAGGTATACGCAATTACTCGGCCTTCCTGCATCAAAACACCTCCCAAACCTATGCCTGAGGCATCACAATAAACATCAAATGGTTTCTCGATATCCGGTTGTGCCAAAACTAGAGCCGAGGTTAGGAGGGTTCGCAGTTGGTGAAAAGCCGCATCACACTCAGGAGTCCAGACAAACCTGGTGTCTTTTTGCAGCAACCGAGTCATGGGTTTGGCTATTTTTGAGAAATCCGGGATGAAGCGACGATAATAGCCAGCCAACCCAAGAAAACTCCGGACCTCATGAACCGAAGTAGGAGCCTTCCAATTCAATACTTCCTGTACCTTGGTGGGATCCACCATAATTTCCCCATCGGACAACACATGCCCAAGAAAAGGTACTTCACGAAGCCAGAATTCACACTTACTGAACTTCGCATACAGTTGATGTTCTCGCAGTCTGGTGAGGACAATACGCAGGTGTTCAGCGTGTTCTTCCTCATTTTTAGAATATATCAAGATGTCATCAATAAACACCACCATAAACTTGTCCAATTCGGGCATAAACACCGAATTCATCAAGCACATGAAGTGTGCGGGGGCATTTGTCAGGCCGAAAGACATAACAAGATACTCATAAAGGTCATATCTTGTCAAGAAAGTTGTTTTTGGAATATCTTCGGGACGGATTTTAATCTGATGGTACCCAGACCTCAGATCAATCTTGGAAAAGACTTTAGCTTTGGACAACTGATCGAACAAGATATCGATGTGTGGCAGAGGATATTTATTTTTGACAGTGACTGCATTCAAAGGTCTATAGTCTACACACATCCGCAAAGACTGGTCCTTCTTCTTCACAAAGATAGCAGGGCATCCCCAAGGAGACGAACTAGGACGAATCAACCCCTTCTTCAAAAGTTCATTCAACTGCACCTTAAGTTCAGCTAGCTCATTCGGAGGCATCCTATAAGGTCTCCTAGAAATGGGTGCCGTGCCAGGCAACAACTCGATTTTAAATTCCACATCCCGATCCGGAGGGAGTCCCGGCAAATCATTGGGAAAAACGTCAGGAAACTCACTCACTACGGGAATTTCAGCCAACGCTTTTGCTTGCACAGCATGAACTTCACCAGACAATTCAATTTTTTTGGGAAGTTGTACTAGAAAACCCTTTTGATCTGTAGGATCTCTGAGCATAACTACCCGAGTGGATGTATCAATGAGTACCCCATTCTGACTCATCCAATTCATGCCCAAAATAACATCTATGCCTAATCCCGGCAAAACCACTAAGGCAAGCGAGTACTTTCGTCCTTCTATCTCAAACTCAAGATTTCCCACTACTTTATTTGTGGAAATATTCCCACTTGCCGCACTAATGCAATAACCCCCACCTTTAACAGTATGCAAACTTAGGACTAATAAAAGAATGCGAAGCACCTGAATCAAAAAGTACCACTGCAGGATGTTGGTCAACTAGGAACTTACCAGCAGTGACAACCTCACCAGATGGGATTTCCTCAATACTGTTATAATGAGCATGCCCCTGGCGGCCACCTTGGTTGACATTCTTCTTAGGATAAGGACAGTTCCTGGACCAATGGCCTGGCTTGTTGCAGTTCCAGCAAGGCATGTTGCTGGGGGGAACACTGGAGCTGCTCTGACCAGAATTTCCCTTTGGCAGGGCGACTGTATATGCCTTGCGGAACCCAGTTTTAGCAGCAGGCTTCTTCTGCGGTGGACGGAACTTGGTATTCAGAGCAGGTGGGCGATGGGAAACCCTAGGTGCAGCTGGAGTCCGAGACTGCGAAGCACTCGCCTCAATGGCCCTTTTGCGGCTCTTAGAGGCAAAATAAATAGCATTATTGTTTTCCTGAGTCAAAGCATCACTGATAAAATCATTGAAGGTAGTACACTTGCTAGTGCCCATGGTCTTCATCAGTTTTGGGCCGAGGCCTCTTTTAAAACTAGCAATTTTCTTGGCATCGGTATCCACAAATTATGTTGCATACCTTGCCAGGTTGTTGAAAGATTGCAGATATTCAGTCAAACTTTTATTACCCTGCGACAGCCTCATGAATTCTATGTGCTTGATAGCCATAAGACCTGGAGGAATATAGTTCCCATGGAATACTGCTTTGAACTGGTCCCAAGCCACTGGGACATTTGCAGGCAAAGTGGAACGATAGTGACTCCACCAAATACCCGCTGGACCATGCAGTTGATGAGAAGCATATTCAGTCTTTAGCTCATCAGTCAAGCGAAGCAGATGAAACTTCTGCTCAATAGTGTTCAACCACTCGTCGGCTTGCAGTGGTTCCTCCGGCTCCTTAAAGAGCGGGGGCTTAGTGTCAAGAAAGTCCTTGAAATCACTATATTGATTGGGTTCTGGGCCCTGGCGGCCATGACGAGCCTCCCGGTTGGCAAGTTGGCGCATAGCATCTGCCAGCATGCGCTGCCCTTCGACCACGGTCTGCATCAGCTCAGCCGGGGTAGGTGGTGGCGGAGGGGGTGGCTGTTCCTCGTCCTCATTGCCACGACCCCGACAGAGGTTGTACGACATCTGCAAAATGCATAGCCAATGAGCACTGACGATGTGGGAACTTTGTAGATGAATTATTGTAAATAGGTCAAACTGACTTCATGAAAATGACTTTGCAAAGAATCAAGGCACAATAATTCATCACAACCGCACAATCCATTCAAGCGCATCAATTGACGTAATCATGCGTGGGTATCCAACCAGATGTATTTTGGTATAGTCTCACTCACAGGGAACACAGCAGTGACTGAACCGTTTACTGTCATATCTACATGATTTTTGACCCTTCGTACGGATACTCGGATTCAATCCCAAATTTTCTAATTGACTGAGAAAAGCTACTTCAAACTGATCACAAAGAGACTTCTCAACGGTAGAGTTCCATGGTGGATCATGACTAGCCACCTCGATACCAGCGCGTGCCAAGCAACACAGCCTTATGTCGCGCGCCACAGGAGGCCCTCGGTTTCGCCGCAGCACCGAAGGGTGCTAATCGTGACACCATCATCGAACGCAACACAATAAGACATCCAATTGTGATCGAAATTAACAGGTTCAAACTAAACATCTAGGAAACATAGGGTTCGACCTTACATCCCAAAAGCCAAGTTATTACAAAGCCTTACTCCAACACAGGGAGGGCACAAAAGATGATCCTAACATCGTAGCTACGTGATGACTACTCTAAGCATCGTCCTCAGAGTCGGTGTCAAGGATCTCCCCGCCATCCTCATCGCTAATAGGCTCTAACTCCTCATCTTCTTCTTCTTCTGGTTCCTCTTCTGGTGGGGCATCTGGTGGCCCATTGACCTCCACTTCATCATCCTCTTCAGCCATGAAGATTCCCGAACCCATGTCTTCATCTGCGTTGTTGTTTCGAGGCAGCAGAGGATTTAGCTGGTTGTTCAGGCGGTGTACTTCTTCATGAAGATTGTCATTGTATTCTTCAGCATTCTCCAACTGTTGCTCGAGCTCCACCTGACGAGCTCTCAGGACGTTCTCCTCGTGCCAGGCTTCATCCCTCTGGTTCATGACATGGACCAGCATGTGTTGACAGTTGCGATTGGCTACTGTCAACCTCTGGACCGCAAGTGTTTCTTGATCATGGTCACGGATCACTTGCTCCAGTTGCTGACGCGCTGCATTCCTAACAGCAGTCACTTCGGCCAACTCAGCCCGCAGCCTTTCTACCTCAGTGGGCTCGGGGTGGGGCTCACGTGGAGCTAGCTGGTGGCGAGGGGCCCTGCCTCCGGTTGACTTACGAGCGGTCCTCTTAGTGTGTGCCATCTGTATCAACAAGATACGACTTAAGGTGAGGATAATTTAGGGGATACGAAATTTAATTTAGTCGGGACTATTGATATTTTAAGGAGGGAGTAAAATGATATGTATGATATAATTAAACATGATGCATGCACGTTCCGTACGCCCTCTCACCTTAGTAGAGACCTATAGTTCTAACGCTAGGCGGTGGCATACATACGTTCTCTCATATAAACGAAACTATCGGTCTACTCGTTACGTTGTTAATGTACCTACAGAAAATCTCATTTCGGCCCAACAGTTTCCCAATATAAACACACAGGAAAGCAGTAAACTAAATACTTTCCATATACACATCCCCTGATGTATATACTTCAGTATCAAAGCTACCCGATTAATAGATTCCCACAATTAAGTGCTTACATAATTATATGGTTTAAACATCTAAGTATGCAAGTCACCAAAACTACTCTCCCCTAGATCGCCGGTTGGACGATCATGCTCTCACAACTCACACTTACCAGAGCGTCGAGGCAATTGATCCAAACATTACCACCCAAGTGGATGGCATCCATACAATATCATGCCGTATGGACGACGAAACAAAAACAACCAAGACCCTCAAGTTAGTACTTATAATAAGCCACCTAAGAGTCCTTATTTGGGCTAAGGGGTGTGATCACTGGCATACCTATAAAAATAATTTTTAGAGTTTTAACCGTTTTCATAAACAAATACTTTTGTTTTTAATTACTCGTATGATGTGTTTAATGTTGAATTATGCTCCGATACCAGCTGTAACAGAACCGACCAAATTATAAGAGCATAAGTACAAAAACAAGCACTGAAGCGCTCAAATTTTCAAACTTGAGCCCATATAATTCCGGTAGTCAATCGAAACCACGAAGGATTTCAAACCAACTTGCTTACAACCAAGATCGCATCATTTAACATACACATCATCCGTTACATTTCACAAGTAGTTCCGAAATACACTTACACACACGGAGTCGCAAATTATTACAAACCAAGTTTATAAAGTAGCGGAAACATAACACACACCAGTTGTTTAACTACTGCCAGTCTTGTTGATCACAACCCGCAAAAGCATCAGGAAAAGTACATAAAAGATGATCACGCCCTAGTGATCTAGTCTTCGTCACCCGCAGGGTGGAGACAAGTTTTGCAGAAGCCTTGATAGAGCATATCATCTGCAACAGGAGGGAATAAACTATGAGTACTGGAATGTACTCAGCTAGACTTACCCGTCGAAAACAAGAAATAAGATGACACCAAGGATTATGCAAGGCTTACACAAGTGGCTAGCTGACATCACATTTTGCAGAAAGGCATAAGTAATTGAAACTCTTATAACCTGTACTAGCAGTTATTTTTAGCATTTACCTGTCATCTATCTTAGCACCTGTACTAAACATGCACTTGCTTATCATCAAACAATTATCAACATTATATCCATAGCAGGTATAAATTGTGGCAACATTGTATCATTCACTTAACCATCTGTTCAATTAATGAGATCTACGTTGCCGCTGCTTAAGTCAAGTGCTCACTAACCGGGAGCGACGGCGATTCGAATCGAATTCCTATCCAGCTGGAGGGGTATTTCTAACACTCACCGTGCAGACCCCTGCCAGGGTCGCACAGGCCACCTTTTCATATGATTCAGGAATCGCGGGTCCGAATGATGTCGCGACCACAAGGGCGTAACGGAACCGTCCAAATTATAAGAGCATAAGTACAAAAACAATCACCGAAGTGATCAAATTCTTGCACTTGAGCCCATATAACTCCGGTAGTCCAATGAAATTTCGAGGGATTTCAAACCATCCAACATACAAGCCAAGATCGTAGTGATTCAACATAACAAGTCACATGTTACATCCATTTCACAAGTAATTCAATATACATCGGAGTTCAACGTAGTTATTACAACTTTAGTTCAAAAGTAGCGGAAGCAAATTAATTTGAAACTAACAACACCTTTATTTCAAATATATGCCAGTACTAAGGTCGACTTCCAACAAAAGCATTAGAGACAAGATAAATAAGAAGGATCACGCCCGTGATCACACTCCGCCTCTAAGGCAGGAGCCAACCAACTCTTGCAGTCGCCATGATACATCACAACCTGCAACAAGTTGGGATAAAACCCTGAGTATGAGAAGGTACTCAGCTAGACTTACCCGTCAGAAACCAGAAATAAGTGACACCAAGGATCATGCAAGGCTGATATGAAGTGGGCTAGCTTGACATCATTTTGCATAAAGGCTTAATATGGATAAGTAGTCATTAATGCTTAAGCATCAAGTTAATTATCATTAACCTGTCATCTATATTAGAACCTGTACTAGAGCACTCACTTTATTAGGAGCAAACAATATTCACCATAGCAGGTATAAATTGAGGCAACATTTCCATCGTTATCCAATTAACCATCCGTTCAATTTAATGGAATCTACGTTGCCGCTGCTCAAGTCAAGTGCTCACTAACCGGGAGCGACGGCGATTCGAATCGAATTCCTATCCAGCTGGAGGGGTATTTCTAACACTCACCGAGTCACGCCTGGCGAGGGCTGCTCAGGTCATCTTTCGTACAGTTCAGGAATCGCGGGTCCGAATGATGTCGCGTCCCCAAGGGCGACACTCTGCCAGGTGATAGGGACTCTAACCCCCCCTTGGTCTCACGCCAATGTCCCCAAGCACATCCTTTCTCTCCTCCAAGATGCAACCTACCATTCGATTCCCGGCCTGAACCATATTACTCGACTTCGCGGTCGGAATGACTTATCCGGCCAACTAAGTGTTAGACTGCGTTCAACATGACTCAAGGACGTACAGCGAATCGGTCCTTAAACGACTCAGACGGGGATAGATCCACACCCAAGACCTCCATGCCTTGTTGCTTCACTATCGTCATCCCGCCCGGTCTCATTTCATTTTATTAACACATGGTTCCATTCCACGATAGCAATATAGCCAACCGTGCCATATATGAATATCCCTATATCTCGCAGGTGACAGGAAATCACCTGACTTCTACCGCTTAAAGCAGGGCTAAGCATCTACTCGATCCTAATCTATGTAGGATTCAGGTATTCATATATCTGGACAAGGAATGATATAATGCAGCAAGGTTTTCAACCAACTCCTACCACTTAATGCAACAATACTTATAACATATATATAATTAATTGCTTTGAAGGTAGGAGGCTTATAATGCTCCGGGGCTTGCCTAGGGTCCGACTCAATGTTAGAGTTTGTCAGGTGAATTCGCTTGGCGAGCATCCTCTGATCTAGCACTCGTCCGATCCTTTTATCTTCGGGATGGATCCACCAACTCCGTCTTTGGGTTGGGCTCCACATTAGGTCCTTCACGTGCTTCATCTAGCGTACCTAAATGAGGTGCAACAATGCATATGTATGAATGCATCGAAGTGCAATAAACAAAGTAATCAAGCAAGCATACCAAAGTTCACGTAAGCACCTAGAGCTAATTAACTTAATCCTCATTAAGGTATAACATAGAAGAGGGCAAGCACATCAATCAAGAAACAAGTCTCACAAGATCACAGGGTACTAACCCAAGTACCATCAAAGATAGGTGTCACACTTCAATACACAAGCATGGCAAAGTTAATCAAAGCACTGGAACTAGAAATTGCTACCTTCTGGACATCAGACCAACAGCTGAGTAATTTAATCATAACTGGAGATCTACAAATCCAAATGATATGCAATAAGACATTATAGAAAGCTTATGAAATTCTCTACATTTCATTTATAATCATCACAGCATGATTCCAAAGTTTAACATGTCGAATTTACACAAACACAGAAACTGGTCTAACAATACAGAGAGTAAGCAATTCTGTAACCCAACTTTAAACAGCTATAACTCCTAAACCACATGGCCAAATGCCACCAAATTTTAATAGCAGCTAGATACATAACTTATCTATAACTTTTGTATAAACAAGTTTTACAACAAAGCACATTATCATGAAGAACTTTGCTAAATTCCTAGATCTGTCCAGAAACTTCATTTACAAGAAATAATTATTAACTTATGTTGCAAACATATGCTTGGACAAAACCAACTTTACCAACATGTCACACATGACTAATGAACACCAGAAAACATAGTGTCAATTACTAAATAAATTCTTTTAATACATTTTCTTAATTTATTTAGATAATTAGGTGGAATTATGACCACATCATAAAGATGCTCAATAAATTCTACCAAAATTACAGTGGCCTAAATATTCTCTCAAAAGTCTACTGTCCAAATTTCACGCCATTTAAACAAGTATATCAACCTCTATGAAAAAGACAAATAGATATTGCAATAAATCATGTGAGAGCAAGATACACTAATAACTCACTCATATAGCAACAAAAATTCATGAAATTATTTCCACACATCAAACATGACATGAGTAGCATGCCACAAAAATTTCACATCATTTCGAGCTCTAAATTTACAGTTATGAAAAAGACAAATGCGACTAGCATTGAAAACCTAATCTGAAAAATCTATTTTTACAGCAAAAACATTAAACTAAAACATGCCATATTATAGATCCACTACATAGATAATTTCACAAGGATTCCAAAAAGTCCTCATTTGCTATTTTTGAAGCTTCCTAGCATGAGATATTAATTTCCAAAGTTTCAGCCAAAAATCTGCATAAAAGAAAAATGAAAAAGAAAAACACTTAAGCCTCGAGGTCCCTGCCTTTTTCACAAATTTACCAAGCCTGAATCTGGAAATCTATGTGTCTAGTCATTTTGCAAAGTGAACACATAAAGAGTTTCTGCCTTACATCCATGCCCTTCTTCTTCCCTGGACAAGCCGAGCGGACGTCGTCTTCTTCACAGAGACAAAGCACAGCGGACAGAGGGCACCAACAAGGCAGGTCCGGCCTATAGGGCGGCGCCATCAGCGATGGAGAAGAGCCGAACGGGCTCTGGCCGTGGCCAGCCTTAGGCCGCGCCTGGACCTGGCTTAGCCGGCGGTAAACTGCAGCAGCCTTGCCGCAGTAGCTGGCGGTGATGACTGATGGAGGTGCGTGCGGTCGTGACTCGACGTCTACACCACGGAGGCGAGGCCGACATCAGGTAGCGACAAAAGAGGGCTTGCTGACGGCAGTGGCTGAGGTCGCTGGGGCAAGCAGTGGCAGCAGCTCCGCCGCGGCGGACATGGCGGCAATAGACAGAGAGGGGGCGACCGAGCGATAGAGAATGAGAGAGCGAAAGTGATGAAATGCCGTTCGGGCGTCCAAGACGACCGAGCGCGGTGAGTTGGCGCACATGCGACGAGCGAGTCCAGACACGCGGCGTTGCGCGCCTGCGGACTGTCGGCCATGACGCTCCAGTTCGAAATCAACTACGAAGCCAACAAAAACCACCTCAAAAATACACTGAAACAGCCAAGTTTCCCATCCTCTATCTCCCGATTTGGCTGGCCTGTGATCACGGTGCAAGAGGCAAAGGTGTAGCTCTTGGTGGGGCGTACAACATTGATTTAAGGGTCCAGAGCTAACTCGGCACAGATTGGGAGATATGGAGTTGCAAAGGAGGGTACCCAAAAATTGAAATCCTGGGTTTCAGTTCAAGCCGACTGAAACTCCAAACTTCCTCCCTCTGTAACTCCTAATCCGTTTAGTTTTGGCACAATCTGTAGTAAACAAAGTTGTAGGTCTACGCGAGATGAACAACTTTTCTTTAATAATCTTGGGCTGATTCGGCTTGGTTTGAAAGATACGGAGCTGCGAAAGAGGGAACCTCAAACTGAAATCTGCAGCCCAAACACAAGCAGACTGAAACTGCCTTCCTCTCCACCTTCTAACTCCAAAACCGTGCACTGATTTGATCAACCATCTTCACCATCAGCTAGATCTACATGAGTACTTCAACTTTGGTTAAAGGAGTTTGGCCAGATTCGTAACGGTTTGCAAAGTAAAATTCGCCGAAGATGGGTACCTTGAAACTGAAAACTGCAAGTTCAGTTTACACTTAGCCAATTTTTCAGGGTTCCAGAAAACAGCTTGGGATTCAAACTTTGACCCACTATTTGGCTACCTTAGAGGCTGAACTAGGTTTTGGTCCTTAAACAAAAGTTGTTCTACTCAACCTAAACTACAACTCTTATTTAATGTCAAACCTTGTAACTTGGACAGAAATCATTCTTTCATCTCAGTCAACGCAGCATCACGATAAAAGCTCAAACTAGAGTTTTAGGCCGATTGAGGCATTTTCTTGACATTTGTCCAACATGAACCCTTCATGACTTTTATTGTAGAGTTCATCTAGAGTCATTTGGGCAAGTTTGCAAGGTTTGGTTGATGATCTATAGTTCCATTAACTTAATGGGGCAAATTCCAATAGGAATGGAACTTATCATTTCATGTGACTTTTTGATTCCAAACTTCATGAAACTTTTCCAGGGATCAATATAGATAGTTATTGAGGTGAGACACACGAAGATATTGCAATACCATGTAACACCCAATTTTTGAGATAACAAAACTTGAATGAATTAAATAATAAATAATTATAAAACTAAAATAATAACAAAATAAATTTTGTGTTGCATTCATGCTGTTGCATATATTTTATTGTGTGCTGTTATATTTGTTTTATTTTATTTTTATTTTGGTTTAGGAAGTATTTGAATATTTTGGAAAATAAACAAATAAAAAAAAAAGAAGAAAGACTCACCTGCTTACCTGCTGGGCTCGGCAGCCAGCTACCGGCGGCCCAAGTTCGTCCTCCTGCTCGCGTCGGTAAACCAGCCCAGTCTGCTGCGCGGCCCGGTCCGGTTGGCCAGCCCGTAGTCGCGCCCCTCCCTTCCTTCCGTTTCGCTGACGACCGGGACCCTGTTGCCAGTCGTCCCCTTCCTCAGTCGTAACCGAGCCGGTCACGATTTTCACCGGCGCCTCCAAATCGAATCCGCAAAGTAGGGGATATCTTCCCAAATTGGTTATGTCATCCTCTATTTAAGCTAAAGCCAAGTTGTTCCGGTCGGTTTTAGATCGTAACGTGACCTATCCCTCTCGTTGGAAGCCCTAACCGCCGTCGCCAAAGCTAGGAGCCGCCGTAGGGGGAAATTCGTCGGCCACCGTGAGACCTAGCAGCTGTAAGTTGCCTTAACGATCTCCGCTTGATGTTGCGAATCCAATTTTGCTACCAATTTTGAAATAGGGGCATGGTTGCCTTGTCACCGTGTGTAGGGGTGTTGCCGTCCGCCTACTGGAGCTACTCGTCGTCTTCTTTTCGTTTCCGATTTCATTGAAACCCTAGGTGAGATCTCCATGAGCTTCTCTATCGGTTGGTGAGTCTCTTGTGTTTTTTTTAGCGAGGTTTGAGCGAGATAGCATGACCGGCAAGCCGCCGGCCATGGCGCCGCCGTGGAGAAGGGGTGGGGCGGCGGCGACATAACTGGTTTGGGTGAAGAATGAGCGAGAGCCGTTGGAGTTGAGATCGACGGCCGAGATTAAAAGATACCCCTTCGCGGTGAATTTTGTTTAAGAGACCCTGTGTTTTCTAGTAATAAACCCGCGGTCCTTGGCGCATTCCGAGAAAATCCGTTTTCACGTTTTGAAGGCGTATTTTCTTCCGAGGTTATTCAAAAATACGTTTTCGCGTTTTGAAAGCGTATTCTTTTTCGGTTAAATCAAAAATACGTTTTCAGGTATTTACAGTTTTGCCACTAGCACTGTTTTAGCCATAAAAACTTCGTTTTAACTCCGATTTGATCCATTCAAATTGCGTTAGGTTCGTAATTGCGAACTCTACATGTTAGTATAATTTTACAGTTAGTTTTGATAATTTATTTTTCGAGTTTATAATTAAGTATTTATTGATCTATAGGAAATCTTAGAAAATTCATAACTTCTACGTTTTAACTCCGATTTTGGTGATCTTTACGTCTGTGTGATCGTAGAAACGTGTAGAAGAGTTTTATAAACTTTTATTACTGTTTTGTTACTGTTGGTGTACTGTTCTAATTATATCTATTTGTTTGCTTCGTGTATGTTTGATTGGATGCATGTATGTTGTTGATTGATGATCGAGTATAGAAGGTGAGCAGTATTTGGACGATTCGGAGTATTACTTTGAACCAAGTCAGCAGTACTACTTGGAGAGCTTTGATCAAGGCAAGTATAACACAGGACTATCCTTGTTACCTATTCATTAAAATTATCATACATATGCATATGCTTACCTTGACAACCCTAGAGATTATAACTTAGTGTTTGATGTCTTGATTCCTTGTCAACCTTGGGTATGCATATGGGTAGCTGTGGCTAGTGCTTAAATTTAAGAACAATGATCTTGTGATATGATTAATGGATCAAGCAACCAATCATTAAGATGATCTTAATACTGTAAAAAGGGGGCTAGAGCATGTGTACTTATTTTGATGCTCTGGTTTCTCTCCCTAAGGACTTATCTGTAAGTGATAACCGGGATATACAGTACAGCTGTGAGGGCTATATGGCTCTGGCTCTAGTTGTTCAAGAGACCTTTTCTAGCTTGTTAGCGGTTACCTTAAATGGCGTAAGAATGGCTTGACACTTTGGGTGTAGTGCGAGCCCCTGGCCTAGTGTGTATAGGCTGCGGTTGTTGTGCCACAAGGAAGGGGGGTTCTACATCTGCCTGCCGAGTGAATCTAATGGCCCTAACTTGTTAGACGAACTCTTGAGTGGCTTTATATGGTTTTTGGGTGTTTGGGCTTGATCTCCCCACTCATTTGGAAATCATGACTCACAGTGAAAGTGTACACCTCTGCGCAGAGTTAAAAACTGGTATACTAGCCGTGCTCACGGATACGAGCGGCCTTGGGGATTCTTATGGAATAGTTGATCATAATTGCTATATCATGTTTAATTACTGTTGTTATTATTATGCTCATGTTAATGCTATTTGTTATCATTATTACAATTGATCATTGGTTCTTTAATGGGAAGTGGATTACCTTGATGCTACTCAAGTGAAAGTTATAAGATTAAAAGCTAACCGCAGTTAAACAGTGTCTAGCCATTTGAGCCTCATGAACCCTGTGTTATATTTGTTGAGTTCGACATGGACTCACTCTTGCTATTTCCACCATAACAGATGAAGATTATGATGAGGATTACCGTAATGAGTACTAGTCTTGGTGTCAACCAGTCAACCGTGTCCCTGTGTGGAGTTTCCGCTGAAGATTATTATTAGATATTATTATTTATTGTTCAAGACTATGTTTTAAACATATATTCGTTATGTAATAAGCACTGTGATGATACTATGTAATTTGTCTGCTTATGTGTGCGATCATGACCTGGGGCGCACATGAGTACTTTATGCATCCTATTTTTGTCCTTAAAAATGGGTGTGACAGATTGGTATCAGAGCCGTGTTGACTGTAGGACGCAAGCCTAGTTAGAATGGTCGTTGATAGCATCCATACTTCATCTAATTCATGCTTCCTCTTTTTACCTTGTTAATTACTAAAGTTTATGCTTCCTCTACTTTATTCTATTGCGAAAATACATTGATTCTATCTAATCTATGTCTAAATCTTGTAGATGCCTCCTCATCCTCGTCTGTCAGCTGCACAATATGTTGCTCGTTTCAAACCCCAGGAGCCAAAGGAAGAGGGTGATCAAGAGCTATCTGATGCTGAATCAAGAGTTGGTGATACACCTATGGAGGATGTAGTTATGGGGTGGACTACGAAGTTTCATATCATGGTTCCTAAGGCTGATGCTTTCTTCCATGATATATTGACAAGAACCTTGGACAACTACTATTACGACTGGGAGGCTACTTTAGAGTATCGCAGTGCAGAGTATAGTCATCCATGGATGGATTCCTATTGGAAGACGGAGTTATGGGTCAAGAAAAGGGATCCTACCACTAAGGAGCCTAAGGTGGAGTCAAAGTTTATTACCCGAGTGAGCCGGGCAACCGTGGAGACAAGCATGGAGGATGTCGCTTTCAATGCATTTGTTTACTACCATGGTCTACGCTCGGACAAGACGCTAAAGGGTGCACTTCGGCATTTTCCTTGTTTCTTGCATGACAAGGGAATTTGGACCGTGCCACTTGCAGATGATTCCTCCTTGACTTTGCAAGCAACGGTGGCATTAGCTCGTGAATTGGCTCTTCATGAGGCGGACTTGAAGGATGAGTTGCTGAAGGAAAAGGAACTTAAGGAGCAAGCTTACAAGGAGATTGACCAATTAAGGGCGGAGTTAGGTCGTCCTAAGATTTATGAGAAGCTTAATTAGGAAATAGGAAAAATCCCTATGTAATAAGAACGATAGTAGTTGCGAGTTAATTTCTAGTTCGGATTGTTTTAAGAGTCAGTTTGTGGTGTGAACAATTGTGTGATTGATGGATTGTTATTATGATAATGTGTGATTTGGATCTTTGTAATGTGTGCTGGAGTTTTGTTGACATGCTTACAAATTCTAATGTTAAGAATTTTAAGATTGATCAAGATATATTAGTGAACATGAGGTTAACTTAATTCTGTCCTTTGCTGATTTCTGGATCAGTCTGGGATGTTTTAGAAATAACTTAAAATCCGTTCATGGGAAAATTAAGAAATTTTACTGGGAATAAATAGACTTCTGTATCTTTCTAATCCCACAAGAATCACCTTAATATCTATTATGAGTTGAGAGATATACCTGTTATAAGTTGGAGTTACTGCACAGTCTGGAATTCGGGAACAGTTTCTGTTAAGTTCAGTTTTTGACCAATTTATTGACGGAATCAGAGAAAGTGTTGTGAATACGAGTTGTAGATAATTTTATAAGCTTTCCAACCATGTAAAGATCATCTGATTTGGACGTCTGTAGCTCGAGATATGACAGTTTTACTGAGTTGCTGAAATTGGAGTTCGCCCAGAAAATCAGATTTTGTTTATCTATTGTATTTATCATCTCGGTTTGTACTGAAAATCCATCTTCTGTGTTTTGGAAACAGATGTCAGGCAGAGGTCGTGGCAGAGGTCGTGGGGGTGTTAATCCACCCGTTACTATGGAGGAACTCATGCAAACTCAGAATCAGCTGATGCAGATGTTTATGCAGCATATGCAGAACAATCCCCCTGTTGGAGGACCACCACCTGTTCAAGTAAGGGATAAGCGTGGAGAATTTTTGAAGGGACGCCCTCCAGTGTTTTCTCACGCTGCTGATCCTCTAGAAGCAGATGATTGGGTGAGGGCGGTGGAGAAACAGCTGAACATAGCTCAATGCAATGATATGGAGAAGGTGTTGTATGCATCTGGACAGTTACAAGGGACAGCTCAGACTTGGTGGGAGTCGTACCAGGCTGCACGCCCTGAAAATGCTCCTCCTATCACTTGGAATGAGTTTGTTAGAGATTTTCGAGCTCGTCATATTCCTGAAGGTATAATTGAGCTGAAGCAAGAAGAATTCAGAAACCTGAGGATGGGACAGATGAGCGTGAGCGAATATCATGACAAGTTTACCCAGTTGGCTCGCTATGCTCCCAATGAAGTTAGAGAAGATGCAGACAAGCAACGTCTTTTCTTGAAGGGAATTTATTATGATCTTCGCTTGCAACTGAAGGGGAATAGCTATGCTAGCTTTCAAGAGCTGGTGAACAAGGCTATTGTGTTGGATAATGAGCGTAAGGAGATGGATAGGAAGAGAAAGATGAAGGTGCAAGGCTCAGGAAGCAACAACCGTCAACGCACAAATTTTCAGCATGGCTTTCATCAGAAGTTTCAGGGACCGGTCAGCCAGGGGAATCGCAATTCAAATCAGAGGTGGTCCCAAAATTGGCAAAACAATCAGTCGCAACAGCGTTCATCATATCCACAGCGTCAACAGTATCAGCAGAGTGGGCAACAGACTCCTCGCACTGGAAATCCCAATGCTACCCCCATGAAGAATAATTCTCCCAGTACTCCTATTAGATGCTTTGTCTGTGGTAAAGAGGGCCATCTGTCTTATAATTGTCCTGAGAAGCAGAACCAACAGACTCCTCAGAGCCAGAAGAGCAGCCAGAGGCATTTGGGTACTGGAAGGGTGAATCACGTGTCTTCTGATACAGTTCATAATGCACCAGAAGTTATGATTGGTACGTTCAATGTACATTCCACTCCTGCAACTGTTCTTTTTGACTCTGGAGCATCTCATACATTCATATCCAATATTTTTGTTAAAATGCATAGTATACCCATGCTAGCTATGAAAGAACCTCTCTTAGTAAATTCACCTGGAGGTACCATGCAAACCAGTAATCGTTGTCTTCCAATTAGTATGGTATTAAGGGGGGTAGAGTTTAAGATAACTCCTATAGTGTTGAGGACATCTGGGATTGATGTGATATTGGGTATGGACTGGATGATGCAAAATCAGGCAGAGATTCAGTGTCAGCAGAAGGTGGTAGTTGTGACTGCGCCTAATGGAGATAAAATCAATGTGGATGTAGCAATGCAGAAGCAACCAACCGCGGTGGTGAATCAGATTGAGGATACTATTAATGAGAATTCAGTGATTGAGGAATTTCCGGATGTCTTCCCTGATGAATTGCCAGGTATGCCACCTGACCGAGACATTGAATTTCTTATTGAATTATTACCTGGAACTGCACCTATAGCCAAACGACCATATAGGATGGGAGTAGATGAATTAGAAGAACTTAAGAAACAAATTAAAGAATTACAAGAAAAAGGTTTTATTCGACCTAGTTCATCACCTTGGGGAGCACCAGTTATTTTTGTTGATAAGAAAGATGGTGGTCAGAGGATGTGTGTTGATTATCGGTCACTAAATGAAGTAACTATCAAGAATAAGTATCCTTTGCCCCGGATTGATGACTTGTTTGATCAGTTGAGAGGTGCTTGTGTGTTCTCTAAGATTGATTTACGTTCTGGATATCATCAGTTGAAGATTCGTGCCTCTGATATTCCAAAGACAGCTTTTACTACAAGGTATGGATTGTATGAGTATACTGTTATGTCGTTTGGATTGACCAATGCACCTGCATACTTTATGTACATGATGAATAAGGTGTTCATGGAGTATTTGGATAAGTTTGTGGTAGTGTTTATTGATGATATACTAGTATTTTCCAAGACAGAGGTAGAGCATGCTGAACATTTGAGATTGGTATTGCAAAAGCTTAGAGAGCATAAACTGTATGCGAAGCGAAGTAAATGTGAGTTTTGGTTGAAGGAAGTTTCTTTTCTTGGTCATATTGTTTCTAATGGAGGTATATCGGTGGATCCAGGCAAGGTGAAGGATGTATTGAATTGGAAACCACCTACAGATGTTAGTGAGATTCGCAGTTTCTTGGGTTTAGCTGGATATTATAGACGGTTCATTGAAGGGTTTTCTAAACTTGCTAAACCTATGACGTCTCTGTTAGAAAAGAATGCTAAGTTTGTGTGGTCTGATAAATGTCAAGCTAGTTTTGAGGAGTTGAAGAAGAGGTTGACTACAGCGCCTGTTTTGGTTTTACCAGATTTGAGTAAGAGGTTTTCTATTTATTGTGATGCTTCTCGTCAAGGTTTGGGATGTGTTCTTATGCAAGAAGGCAGGGTTGTGGCTTATGCATCTAGACAGTTGAGAAAGCATGAGTTGAATTATCCTACACATGATTTGGAGTTAGCAGCTGTTGTTCATGCTTTAAAGATTTGGAGACATTATTTGATTGGACATAAGAGTGATATATACACTGATCATAAGAGTTTGAAGTATATTTTCACTCAGTCAGATCTGAATTTGAGGCAACGCAGATGGTTAGAGTTGATTAAGGATTATGATATTGAGATACACTATCATCCTGGTAAGGCTAATGTAGTAGCTGATGCTCTTAGTAGGAAGAGTTATGCCAATGAGGTAAGAACATTGTCTATGACTAGTGAGTTATGTGCTGAATTTGAATATCTGAATTTGGGAATTGTTACTAATGCAATGGAATTAGTAATAGAGCCTACTTTAGAGCAAGAGATCTATAAGGGTCAATTGAAGGATGAGAAACTAAAGAAGATAGCGGAGGATATAGTGATTGGTAAGTCACCAGGCTTTAGAATGGATGATAATGGAATTTTGTGGTTTGGAAAGAGGCTGTGTGTACCTGAGGATCAAGTTATTAGACAGGCAATTCTTCGTGAGGCTCATGAGTCAGCTTATTCTATTCATCCTGGTAGTACTAAGATGTATCTAGATCTCAAACAGAAGTATTGGTGGGTTGGATTAAAGCGAGATGTGGCTGAGTATGTAGCAATATGTGATACGTGTCAGAGGGTAAAAGCTGAGCATCAGAGACCTGCAGGATTGCTGCAACCAATGAAGATTCCTGAGTGGAAGTGGGAAGAAGTTGGTATGGACTTTATAGTGGGGTTACCTCGTACTCAG
Organism: Saccharum spontaneum; assembly: GCA_022457205.1. NCBI lineage: Eukaryota > Viridiplantae > Streptophyta > Magnoliopsida > Poales > Poaceae > Saccharum > Saccharum spontaneum. The sequence goes on along the minus strand of CM039608.1, from coordinate 31,291,397 downwards.
AAAGGTTATGACTCTATTTGGGTGATAGTAGATCGTTTAACTAAGGTTGCTCATTTTATACCAGTTAAGACCACATACCATGGACCAAAATTGGCAGAGTTGTATATGGAGAAGGTAGTATGTTTGCATGGGGTTCCAAAGAAGATTGTATCTGATCGAGGATCGCAGTTTACATCGCATTTTTGGCAAGCTGTGCATGAATCTTTAGGAACTAAATTAAACTTTAGTACCGCATATCATCCACAGACAGATGGACAGACTGAAAGGACTAACCAGGTATTAGAGGATATGTTGAGAGCCTGTGCATTGCAATATGGAACTAGTTGGGATAAGAGTTTGCCTTATGCAGAATTTTCTTACAATAATAGTTATCAACAGAGTCTTAAGATGGCACCGTTTGAAGCTTTGTATGGACGTAAGTGTAGAACTCCATTGTTTTGGGATCAGACAGGTGAATCTCAGGTGTTTGGTACAGATGTTCTTAGAAACGCAGAAGATCAAGTGCGAGTGATTCGTGAGAATTTGAGAGTGGCACAGTCTCGTCAGAAGAGTTATGCTGATAATAGAAGAAGGGATCTAGTTTTTGAGGAAGGTGATTATGTTTATTTGAAGGTGTCACCTATGAGAAGTGTGAAGAGATTTAACATGAAAGGTAAACTAGCACCAAGGTATGTTGGACCATTTAAAGTTATTGCTAGACGTGGGGAAGTTGCTTATCAATTAGAGTTGCCTGAGAATTTATCTGGGGTGCATGATGTGTTTCATGTTTCACAACTTAAGAAGTGTTTGAGGGTGCCTGAGGAGCAGATACCTTTGGAAGAATTGACTGTTAAGGAGGATCTTACATATGAAGAGGTTCCGATTAAGATTTTAGAGACTGCTGAGAGGGTTACTCGAAGTCGGGTTATTAAGATGTGTAAAGTACAGTGGAATCGATATTCAGAGGCAGAGGCAACTTGGGAAAGAGAGGATGAATTGAGGAAGTCATATCCGCAGTTGTTTGAGTAAGCAATCCAATCTCGAGGACGAGATTCTTTTAAGGGGGGTAGAATTATCTGTCACACCCATTTTTAAGGACAAAAATAGGATGCATAAAGTACTCATGTGCGCCCCAGGTCATGATCGCACACATAAGCAGACAAATTACATAGTATCATCACAGTGCTTATTACATAACGAATATATGTTTAAAACATAGTCTTGAACAATAAATAATAATATCTAATAATAATCTTCAGCGGAAACTCCACACAGGGACACGGTTGACTGGTTGACACCAAGACTAGTACTCATTACGGTAATCCTCATCATAATCTTCATCTGTTATGGTGGAAATAGCAAGAGTGAGTCCATGTCGAACTCAACAAATATAACACAGGGTTCATGAGGCTCAAATGGCTAGACACTGTTTAACTGCGGTTAGCTTTTAATCTTATAACTTTCACTTGAGTAGCATCAAGGTAATCCACTTCCCATTAAAGAACCAATGATCAATTGTAATAATGATAACAAATAGCATTAACATGAGCATAATAATAACAACAGTAATTAAACATGATATAGCAATTATGATCAACTATTCCATAAGAATCCCCAAGGCCGCTCGTATCCGTGAGCACGGCTAGTATACCAGTTTTTAACTCTGCGCAGAGGTGTACACTTTCACTGTGAGTCATGATTTCCAAATGAGTGGGGAGATCAAGCCCAAACACCCAAAAACCATATAAAGCCACTCAAGAGTTCGTCTAACAAGTTAGGGCCATTAGATTCACTCGGCAGGCAGATGTAGAACCCCCCTTCCCTGTGGCACAACAACCGCAGCCTATACACACTAGGCCAGGGGCTCGCACTACACCCAAAGTGTCAAGCCATTCTTACGCCATTTAAGGTAACCGCTAACAAGCTAGAAAAGGTCTCTTGAACAACTAGAGCCAGAGCCATATAGCCCTCACAGCTGTACTGTATATCCCGGTTATCACTTACAGATAAGTCCTTAGGGAGAGAAACCAGAGCATCAAAATAAGTACACATGCTCTAGCCCCCTTTTTACAGTATTAAGATCATCTTAATGATTGGTTGCTTGATCCATTAATCATATCACAAGATCATTGTTCTTAAATTTAAGCACTAGCCACAGCTACCCATATGCATACCCAAGGTTGACAAGGAATCAAGACATCAAACACTAAGTTATAATCTCTAGGGTTGTCAAGGTAAGCATATGCATATGTATGATAATTTTAATGAATAGGTAACAAGGATAGTCCTGTGTTATACTTGCCTTGATCAAAGCTCTCCAAGTAGTACTGCTGACTTGGTTCAAAGTAATACTCCGAATCGTCCAAATACTGCTCACCTTCTATACTCGATCATCAATCAACAACATACATGCATCCAATCAAACATACACGAAGCAAACAAATAGATATAATTAGAACAGTACACCAACAGTAACAAAACAGTAATAAAAGTTTATAAAACTCTTCTACACGTTTCTACGATCACACAGACGTAAAGATCACCAAAATCGGAGTTAAAACGTAGAAGTTATGAATTTTCTAAGATTTCCTATAGATCAATAAATACTTAATTATAAACTCGAAAAATAAATTATCAAAACTAACTGTAAAATTATACTAACATGTAGAGTTCGCAATTACGAACCTAACGCAATTTGAATGGATCAAATCGGAGTTAAAACGAAGTTTTTATGGCTAAAACAGTGCTAGTGGCAAAACTGTAAATACCTGAAAACGTATTTTTGATTTAACCGAAAAAGAATACGCTTTCAAAACGCGAAAACGTATTTTTGAATAACCTCGGAAGAAAATACGCCTTCAAAACGTGAAAACGGATTTTCTCGGAATGCGCCAAGGACCGCGGGTTTATTACTAGAAAACACAGGGTCTCTTAAACAAAATTCACCGCGAAGGGGTATCTTTTAATCTCGGCCGTCGATCTCAACTCCAACGGCTCTCGCTCATTCTTCACCCAAACCAGTTATGTCGCCGCCGCCCCGCCCCTTCTCCACGGCGGCGCCATGGCCGGCGGCTTGCCGGTCATGCTATCTCGCTCAAACCTCGCTAAAAAAAACACAAGAGACTCACCAACCGATAGAGAAGCTCATGGAGATCTCACCTAGGGTTTCAATGAAATCGGAAACGAAAAGAAGACGACGAGTAGCTCCAGTAGGCGGACGGCAACACCCCTACACACGGTGACAAGGCAACCATGCCCCTATTTCAAAATTGGTAGCAAAATTGGATTCGCAACATCAAGCGGAGATCGTTAAGGCAACTTACAGCTGCTAGGTCTCACGGTGGCCGACGAATTTCCCCCTACGGCGGCTCCTAGCTTTGGCGACGGCGGTTAGGGCTTCCAACGAGAGGGATAGGTCACGTTACGATCTAAAACCGACCGGAACAACTTGGCTTTAGCTTAAATAGAGGATGACATAACCAATTTGGGAAGATATCCCCTACTTTGCGGATTCGATTTGGAGGCGCCGGTGAAAATCGTGACCGGCTCGGTTACGACTGAGGAAGGGGACGACTGGCAACAGGGTCCCGGTCGTCAGCGAAACGGAAGGAAGGGAGGGGCGCGACTACGGGCTGGCCAACCGGACCGGGCCGCGCAGCAGACTGGGCTGGTTTACCGACGCGAGCAGGAGGACGAACTTGGGCCGCCGGTAGCTGGCTGCCGAGCCCAGCAGGTAAGCAGGTGAGTCTTTCTTCTTTTTTTTTTATTTGTTTATTTTCCAAAATATTCAAATACTTCCTAAACCAAAATAAAAATAAAATAAAACAAATATAACAGCACACAATAAAATATATGCAACAGCATGAATGCAACACAAAATTTATTTTGTTATTATTTTAGTTTTATAATTATTTATTATTTAATTCATTCAAGTTTTGTTATCTCAAAAATTGGGTGTTACATACCACCACCCAAGAATCTATCTAGAAAAAGGGGCCTATATATAAAGCAATGGTGCAACACCCACTTTAGGTTAGGCTCATCTCCGTAGGTTGACCTTGACATCATCATCTCCACTTAATCTATCATGTTTGAGCTCAAACCCACTGCTTAGTGATTGACAAACACCTGGGGTGTTACAGCCCTCCCCCCTTAAAAGAATCGCGTCCCGAGATTCGGAATGGAAGACCTTTTAAGGAAGAGAGGCACGTTATCTAGTTCCCAACATCTGTTATAGCATTCAGCTATAAAGCTTCAACATCGGTGAACAATTTGGCCAAAGGCACTTTCTGATACTTACTCTTCATGGTAAAATTTGTCTGAAGAATTTCCTTCATTGACTTCCATGAAGCATTGTTACTTTGGGAGGAATCCAAGACAACGCAGTACTTCGTTCTCATTGTACGGAGATCATTCGGTCCGTGAGCTGACCACTCACAAGTATCTGATTCTTAAGTGAGCACAGCATAGTCCGTATGAACTTTACACTAGACCAAAATCCTCAAAAAGATACTCATTGAAGTGATCCTATGTTCACCAAGTTTGAAAAGCAGTTCTCTACCAAAAATGGCTTGAGCACAACCTTCCAAAAGGGTGAGATCATAGACGACAAATATACTCGGAGGCTATAGGATACTGACTAACCAATAGACAGGTCGATGTTGGTCGTAAATGTTCAATCATTTAGATATCAACTGATGGAAAGCTACTTACTATTCCATGCGTACAGTTCTCTTTATCTGATGACAACACTGTATTATCTGAGTCTGTCGAGGGGTTAGGGAATGGGGTAGCTGACTCTGTCGGCTTCGTATTTCTACCAAAGTTACCTAAGAAGATTCTTTTATTCAAAGACAACAGTTATCTGGGTTGGATCAGATGCAACCTCTTGGGTAAAAACATTTATAAGGTACCAAAGTATGTCATCATTGGAAAATAATTCCCAAAGAAAGATGTAACGAGGCCTTAAGGACAACAAAAGTTGTAAATATTCACTAAACCGTGGGGAGTAATCTACCACCAAGTGGTTGAGTAAAATTTTCCTTTGTGACTTAGTTGCACTGTAAGTTGAGTTGACTTGCAATGTAGCAACCTTGTCAGGCCAACTTTCACCTTGAGGCTTCCTTTTTAGGATCACACAACAGCTCTAAGATGGGAAATCTGTTGTTTGACACTTTTCAAATTGCTTTTGATTTGCAAATTTACTCGTAGAACCCGTGATCGTCCCAAAACTTGTTGATGAGAGAACATAAAAGCAAAGCGAAAGAGTGTCCAATAGGGTCCTTAAGACCACATAAGAGATCGTCCAATGGAGTGATGAACAAACCATTTGTGGCACCTAAGGGCAAATGGATACTAATTGAAGCTAGGTCATGTTTTTTTTTAATTCTTCGCTTTAGCTGATAGAACACCTTGCACTATCGGTGTGATTGTCCAAGACAGAATTGACTTGATCGCAATGGCTCTAGAAGATAGAATATCTCTCAAGTTGTTGGCTAGTTGATTAACTTCTTGTTGGTTATTGCTCTGTAAGACATAGCCTTCGTAGCTACCAAAGAGTCGTTACCTAGCTGGAGATTAACCTTTCTATTGGTAACTAATCAGTTGTCTCTCAACACAAGAGGTTCCAATCTTCACTCTTGACCACAATAATTGTGGTTGATGCAGAACAGATGGTTGCCATCGAAGTTAGCAAATATGAAGTTATTCTAGAGATGGTTGATTTCGATTGTATGGTCATTATGCATACAAAGGTTAAACTTGCATAATATGACGATCGAGTCTTATCCAACGGATGACTTGTCCAACAGTAAGTGTGGTGTGTCCTTTTTATCCAATAGAGATGAGATACTTGCTTACTAGATGACGTTCGTCAATATTCTGACAACTAAGTAGAGTCACTTGTCTACCACCTATTGCAGTCTGTTAATGTTTATGTCGGTGACCTGTTCTTCAAAGGTTATCCTCTTGGCAACTTCAGAAGGAAACTCCACTACCTTCAGTCTAAGATATGGATCTTATGATACGATATGGGAAGATAACCAAGGAACATCTCACAAGAAAGCCCACATCGATGTAGTTCCATAATGGGCTATGACTAGCAACCTCGATACCAGCGCGTGCCTAGCAGCACTACCATGTGCCGGCCGGTCACAGGGAGGCCCTAGGTTTCGTCGCGGCACCGCAGAATACTAATCGTAACACCATTACCAAACAGACGTCCGATGAGGAATTTCAAATGACACAGATTGGTGGTCCGAACAAGTACCATACAAGGAGGGATAGCAAGCAAAGGTAGTCACAAGGCTTAGAACCAACAGGGAAACTATTCACAGATCAAAACACCTCACAAGAGAACATAGCTAAATTGTTGAATGCGATTAAGCGCGAGATTTTTGCTTAATTCCACGTACGCCTAGCATTCACCACTATGAGGACAAAACGAAAGATTACCATGAGATTTGGTCATGTTGGACCACAACATGAGATCAAGACTGGTAAACATCTCGAGACTTGAGAAGGTTGGGGATGGATTAAGAAAATTTCAAGGGCGAAAACCGATATGTAGTCATAGATTGAGTTGATAAGGTAGATGCACGAATTTGCAAGCAAGCGATTTAGAGGCCATAGCAGAGAGACATTTCGTCACACTAGCTAACCTTTGGAAGAGGTAACTGGAAGGTCCAACATGGATTTGGGTACAGTCTCCACAACTGGCAACATACGAACCATGGTCAAAGGCTAGCATTGATGAAAGTTAACTTGGTTGGTCAGTCGACAAAGGTCTTCACAAAAAGGGTTGCAACACATCCACGGCTTATGCAAACATATAGGAGAACTAAACTTTGGACTTTCGGTTAAGCAAAGGCATGGATACAAACGTTCAAGGGCTAACCACTAAGTCTACAGGCGCAGACTCCTAAGAGAGAACCTAATTGAAGACAACAACCATACAATTACGTAACATGAACGTTGTTCTAGGATAAAGCTATGCGACACTCGTATGCTCACCGAGGATAAATGAGGTGACAACTAGGGCACTACCTAGATAACAAGCATACATACAACATCACAATCAAGCAGTTATTTGAGAAAATTCAAACGAATGGGTTAAGCAACCAATACAAGACACAAGGCTCACCCAAAATAAGCATTTATCTTAAGCATGAACTAACTACAAGTTTAGCTCAAAACAACACTAGCTAAGGTGGCTAACTTAGCATGTGCACATAATCTGGATGACAGCACAGTAGTTACTGGTTTCAACCATAACTAAGGTTGTAGACATCCCACAAAGGTGATCCTAGACTTTCTAGAAAGCTTAGGAAGATGACTACACTTTAGTTATTCATACCAAAAACTAATTCATAGCTTAACATGACCAAAATTACTAATATTTCAGATCTGTACCAATATGGACAGAAAACTGACAAGAACTTCAAAAATGCATAACTGGAGTTCTAGAGATACAACAAGGCTGAGCCTTAACTTGATGTAAAGCTTATTAAGTTTTCCATAAATTTATTATTATCATATTAAGATGATTCTATAGATAACAAAGCCAAACAAGATAAAGAAGACATCTCTGCCCAGATTTAGACAGATTCTGTCATTCCACTTTACAAGCTCATAAGTAGAGATTTAGACCACCACAATTAGTGCTATAGGACATTTTGGAAAGCTTAGAAAAAGTACTACACTTCTTCTATTATCTCCAAGACCTGATTCCCTATGCACACATCTCAAACAAACCAAACATTCAGATCTATTCAGAACATTAGCAAACCTGACCGTAAACTTTTAAAGGTCATAACTCCCAAACCATAAGGCCTAGGGTCATGAAATTTTAGGACAAGCCAAATAAGTAAGTTAGCTACAACTTTGGTATTCCCTATAACTACAGAAAACACCATTATGACCATAAAAACATCACTACAACAGAAATCGTTCTAGCAGCCAACGTTTAATAAGCAAAACAAGGCTTGCCTTTGTTCTACTTAACAAGAGAGCGTACAAACATGTTATTCTAGTAGCTCTAAACATTGTTACCTTAGAGCAGCACCAATTTAATTCATTCACAAGAATCAAAATTACTTAAGTGTGGTCTAAAGCATTAGCAAATGCTTGTATGAACAACATATTCACCACTTGGCTAAACTAGAGGACATCTATAGGTTCAAGCATGTAACCACAATCATTTCTAACAAGGCTAAGCACACACTTTTCTCAAACAACATAGAGTAAGGCATTCTTGTTTTACTCCACACAAGAAAGATAGTGTACCACATCACTCACAAATTACTCATCATTTGAACAAGGGTGAGAGGAGCATAGCTATACATAAAGCAACAATTAAGATGATGCATGCTTCATCCTATTCGTCCTCACAAGATTGCCAACCTAAGGTGGCGATCACGTTCTATGTCGGTGGCATAACACGCACTCTCTCGATATATAGCTAGTCGATAGCTACATTCGACTTACGCATTCATGGTTAGCGTACCTGCAGAAATTTTTCATTGCAGCCCAACAATTCCTCAAATATAGCACACAATGAAAGCAAGAAAGTAAACTTCTAAGTACTCCCATATACATATACCCCCGTATATATATATATATATGTAGCACCAAAACTACCCGAATCATCAATCACCCACAATTAAGTACCTTCATATATACATGTGTGTAACATGTAAATAATCCAGTAACCAAAACTAGCTCTCCCCTAGACCGCAGTTTGTACGGTCATGCTCTCACAACTCACACTTACCTGAGCGTAGGTGCGATGTTGCATAAAAGTAAACTAGCGACATATATGACTATCTCATATATGAAGGCGACCTCTAATCTGACACACCGGGTAGCATAGTGTGGGAGAGTCATCACACATACATACCTTGGCCTGGGCGTAGATGCATAAATAAAAATACCCCCAAGTTAGTACTTATATAAGCCACCTAATAATCCTTATATGGGCATAAGGAAATTGACCACTGGCATACTTAGATTTAAAATTTAGATTTCACAAACCTATATATAGCTATAAGTTGATAAAACTGATTTTATAAAACAAAATCCTTTGTTTTAAATACACATACGACAAGTTTAATGTTGAATCTTTCTCCGATACCAGCTGTAACGGAACCGTCCAAATTATAAGAGCATAAGTACAAAAACAATCACCGAAGTGATCAAATTCTCGCACTTGAGCCCATATAACTCCGGTAGTCCAATGAAATTTCGAGGGATTTCAAACCATCCAACATACAAGCCAAGATCGTAGTGATTCAACATAACAAGTCACATGTTACATCCATTTCACAAGTAATTCAATATACATCGGAGTTCAACGTAGTTATTACAACTTTAGTTCAAAAGTAGCGGAAGCAAATTAATTTGAAACTAACAACACCTTTATTTCAAATATATGCCAGTACTAAGGTCGACTTCCAACAAAAGCATTAGAGACAAGATAAATAAGAAGGATCACGCCCGTGATCACACTCCGCCTCTAAGGCAGGAGCCAACCAACTCTTGCAGTCGCCATGATACATCACAACCTGCAACAAGTTGGGATAAAACCCTGAGTACGAGAAGGTACTCAGCTAGACTTACCCGTCAGAAACCAGAAATAAGTGACACCAAGGATCATGCAAGGCTGATATGAAGTGGGCTAGCTTGACATCATTTTGCATAAAGGCTTAATATGGATAAGTAGTCATTAATGCTTAAGCATCAAGTTAATTATCATTAACCTGTCATCTATATTAGAACCTGTACTAGAGCACTCACTTTATTAGGAGCAAACAATATTCACCATAGCAGGTATAAATTGAGGCAACCTTTCCATCGTTATCCAATTAACCATCCGTTCAATTTAATGGAATCTACGTTGCCGCTGCTCAAGTCAAGTGCTCACTAACCGGGAGCGATGGCGATTCGAATCGAATTCCTATCCAGCTGGAGGGGTATTTCTAACACTCACCGAGTCACGCCTGGCGAGGGCTGCTCAGGTCATCTTTCGTACAGTTCAGGAATCGCGGGTCCGAATGATGTCGCGTCCCCAAGGGCGACACTCTGCCAGGTGATAGGGACTCTAACCCCCCCTTGGTCTCACGCCAATGTCCCCAAGCACATCCTTTCTCTCCTCCAAGATGCAACCTACCATTCGATTCCCGGCCTGAACCATATTACTCAACTTCGCGGTCGGAACGACTTATCCGGCCAACTAAGTGTTAGACTGCGTTCAACATGACTCAAGGACGTACAGCGAATCGGTCCTTAAACGACTCAGACGGGGATAGATCCACACCCAAGACCTCCATGCCTTGTTGCTTCACTATCGTCATCCCGCCCGGTCTCATTTCATTTTATTAACACATGGTTCCATTCCACGATAGCAATATAGCCAACCGTGCCATATATGAATATCCCTATATCTCGCAGGTGACAGGAAATCACCTGACTTCTACCGCTTAAAGCAGGGCTAAGCATCTACTCGATCCTAATCTATGTAGGATTCAGGTATTCATATATCTGGACAAGGAATGATATAATGCAGCAAGGTTTTCAACCAACTCCTACCACTTAATGCAACAATACTTATAACATATATATAATTAATTGCTTTGAAGGTAGGAGGCTTATAATGCTCCGGGGCTTGCCTAGGGTCCGACTCAATGTTAGAGTTTGTCAGGTGAATTCGCTTGGCGAGCATCCTCTGATCTAGCACTCGTCCGATCCTTTTATCTTCGGGATGGATCCACCAACTCCGTCTTTGGGTTGGGCTCCACATTAGGTCCTTCACGTGCTTCATCTAGCGTACCTAAATAAGGTGCAACAATGCATATGTATGAATGCATCGAAGTGCAATAAACAAAGTAATCAAGCAAGCATACCAAAGTTCACGTAAGCACCTAGAGCTAATTAACTTAATCCTCATTAAGGTATAACATAGAAGAGGGCAAGCACATCAATCAAGAAACAAGTCTCACAAGATCACAGGGTACTAACCCAAGTACCATCAAAGATAGGTGTCACACTTCAATACACAAGCATGGCAAAGTTAATCAAAGCACTGGAACTAGAAATTGCTACCTTCTGGACATCAGACCAACAGCTGAGTAATTTAATCATAACTGGAGATCTACAAATCCAAATGATATGCAATAAGACATTATAGAAAGCTTATGAAATTCTCTACATTTCATTTATAATCATCACAGCATGATTCCAAAGTTTAACATGTCGAATTTACACAAACACAGAAACTGGTCTAACAATACAGAGAGTAAGCAATTCTGTAACCCAACTTTAAACAGCTATAACTCCTAAACCACATGGCCAAATGCCACCAAATTTTAATAGCAGCTAGATACATAACTTATCTATAACTTTTGTATAAACAAGTTTTACAACAAAGCACATTATCATGAAGAACTTTGCTAAATTCCTAGATCTGTCCAGAAACTTCATTTACAAGAAATAATTATTAACTTATGTTGCAAACATATGCTTGGACAAAACCAACTTTACCAACATGTCACACATGACTAATGAACACCAGAAAACATAGTGTCAATTACTAAATAAATTCTTTTAATACATTTTCTTAATTTATTTAGATAATTAGGTGGAATTATGACCACATCATAAAGATGCTCAATAAATTCTACCAAAATTACAGTGGCCTAAATATTCTCTCAAAAGTCTACTGTCCAAATTTCACGCCATTTAAACAAGTATATCAACCTCTATGAAAAAGACAAATAGATATTGCAATAAATCATGTGAGAGCAAGATACACTAATAACTCACTCATATAGCAACAAAAATTCATGAAATTATTTCCACACATCAAACATGACATGAGTAGCATGCCACAAAAATTTCACATCATTTCGAGCTCTAAATTTACAGTTATGAAAAAGACAAATGCGACTAGCATTGAAAACCTAATCTGAAAAATCTATTTTTACAGCAAAAACATTAAACTAAAACATGCCATATTATAGATCCACTACATAGATAATTTCACAAGGATTCCAAAAAGTCCTCATTTGCTATTTTTGAAGCTTCCTAGCATGAGATATTAATTTCCAAAGTTTCAGCCAAAAATCTGCATAAAAGAAAAATGAAAAAGAAAAACACTTAAGCCTCGAGGTCCCTGCCTTTTTCACAAATTTACCAAGCCTGAATCTGGAAATCTATGTGTCTAGTCATTTTGCAAAGTGAACACATAAAGAGTTTCTGCCTTACATCCATGCCCTTCTTCTTCCCTGGACAAGCCGAGCGGACGTCGTCTTCTTCACAGAGACAAAGCACAGCGGACAGAGGGCACCAACAAGGCAGGTCCGGCCTATAGGGCGGCGCCATCAGCGATGGAGAAGAGCCGAACGGGCTCTGGCCGTGGCCAGCCTTAGGCCGCGCCTGGACCTGGCTTAGCCGGCGGTAAACTGCAGCAGCCTTGCCGCAGTAGCTGGCGGTGATGACTGATGGAGGTGCGTGCGGTCGTGACTCGACGTCTACACCACGGAGGCGAGGCCGACATCAGGTAGCGACAAAAGAGGGCTTGCTGACGGCAGTGGCTGAGGTCGCTGGGGCAAGCAGTGGCAGCAGCTCCGCCGCGGCGGACATGGCGGCAATAGACAGAGAGGGGGCGACCGAGCGATAGAGAATGAGAGAGCGAAAGTGATGAAATGCCGTTCGGGCGTCCAAGACGACCGAGCGCGGTGAGTTGGCGCACATGCGACGAGCGAGTCCAGACACGCGGCGTTGCGCGCCTGCGGACTGTCGGCCATGACGCTCCAGTTCGAAATCAACTACGAAGCCAACAAAAACCACCTCAAAAATACACTGAAACAGCCAAGTTTCCCATCCTCTATCTCCCGATTTGGCTGGCCTGTGATCACGGTGCAAGAGGCAAAGTTGTAGCTCTTGGTGGGGCGTACAACATTGATTTAAGGGTCCAGAGCTAACTCGGCACAGATTGGGAGATATGGAGTTGCAAAGGAGGGTACCCAAAAATTGAAATCCTGGGTTTCAGTTCAAGCCGACTGAAACTCCAAACTTCCTCCCTCTGTAACTCCTAATCCGTTTAGTTTTGGCACAATCTGTAGTAAACAAAGTTGTAGGTCTACGCGAGATGAACAACTTTTCTTTAATAATCTTGGGCTGATTCGGCTTGGTTTGAAAGATACGGAGCTGCGAAAGAGGGAACCTCAAACTGAAATCTGCAGCCCAAACACAAGCAGACTGAAACTGCCTTCCTCTCCACCTTCTAACTCCAAAACCGTGCACTGATTTGATCAACCATCTTCACCATCAGCTAGATCTACATGAGTACTTCAACTTTGGTTAAAGGAGTTTGGCCAGATTCGTAACGGTTTGCAAAGTAAAATTCGCCGAAGATGGGTACCTTGAAACTGAAAACTGCAAGTTCAGTTTACACTTAGCCAATTTTTCAGGGTTCCAGAAAACAGCTTGGGATTCAAACTTTGACCCACTATTTGGCTACCTTAGAGGCTGAACTAGGTTTTGGTCCTTAAACAAAAGTTGTTCTACTCAACCTAAACTACAACTCTTATTTAATGTCAAACCTTGTAACTTGAACAGAAATCATTCTTTCATCTCAGTCAACGCAGCATCACGATAAAAGCTCAAACTAGAGTTTTAGGCCGATTGAGGCATTTTCTTGACATTTGTCCAACATGAACCCTTCATGACTTTTATTGTAGAGTTCATCTAGAGTCATTTGGGCAAGTTTGCAAGGTTTGGTTGATGATCTATAGTTCCATTAATTTAATGGGGCAAATTCCAATAGGAATGGAACTTATCATTTCATGTGACTTTTTGATTCCAAACTTCATGAAACTTTTCCAGGGATCAATATAGATATTTATTGAGGTGAGACACACGAAGATATTGCAATACCACCACCCAAGAATCTATCTAGAAAAAGGGGCCTATATATAAAGCAATGGTGCAACACCCACTTTAGGTTAGGCTCATCTCCGTAGGTTGACCTTGACATCATCATCTCCACTTAATCTATCATGTTTGAGCTCAAACCCACTGCTTAGTGATTGACAAACACCTGGGGTGTTACAGGCGACACTCTGCCAGGTGATAGGGACTCTAACCCCCCTTGGTCTCACGCCAATGTCCCCAAGCACATCCTTTCTCTCCTCCAAGAAGCAACCTACCATTCGATTCCCGGCCAACTAAGTGTTAGACTGCGTTCGACATGACTCAAGGACGTACAGCGAATCGGTCCTTAAATGACTCAGACGGGCATAGCTCCACACCCAAGACGTGAAGTGTCTTGCGGCTGTACTATCAAATTCCCGCCCGGTCTCAATTTCATTTTAAGGCATGGTTCCATCCATGATAGCCATAAAGCCACTCGTGACCCAGTCCTAGATCTCGCGGATGACCAGAAATCACCCGACTTCTACCGGACTAAGCAGGGCTAAGCATTGACACGTGCCTAAACCTAATATAGGATTAAGTACGATATCTGGACAAGGACAGGTATAATGCAACAAGTGTTTTCATATAACTCCTACAACTTAATGCAGTAAACAATTAAAAGTACTCAAGATTAATTTATAAAACAATAGGTTCAGCATGCACCGGGGCTTGCCTTTTAGAAAGGTAGATGGCCGGTGGTCAGGACACTCGGGCAGATCTCCTGCAGGAGCTTCGTCGCCGGTTGGTTCCTCTAGCTGCTCCGGCTGGTCCTGGACTTCCTCCGGGATCACTTGCTCGAACTCGAGGAGCGTTACCCCCTCCGGAACACCTATTGCATGAGTGTATAATAAATTTCATGGATGCATAATGAAAGATGCAACATGCTCGGAATGAAATGCATTACCACACTCTTAAGCTCTATTCAAATCACTTCAACTATTAAGTGCAAATTTCCTCTCCGGTAGAGAAGTACTCACCTACTCTACTCAACCTAAGGTATAGTTGTTCTTCTTCGGTTAAGTCCCTAACACCTAACAATCACAAGAGTAACATTACTTAGGTTACCACATCCAACACCAAAATATCACAGCAAGGCATTCTGGACAGCAGCTAATTGTTTCTAACATAACTTGAGATTCCCAACTCCAAAAGATATGATCTAAGACAATCTGGGAAGCTTATGAAATGCCCTACAAATCATTTTCAGACCTCAACCCTTAATTCTTAAGTTTTCCATGTCGAATTTCCCAAGTTCCAGAATCTGTCCTATCTAAACAGAGAGTAGCAAATTCTGGACTGTCACTTAAAATAGTAATAACTCCCAAACTACTAAGCGAAATACTCCCAAATTTTGACACAAGCTAGTTTATCAAGTTTACTACAACTTTGGTATTTACAAGTTTTCCAGCAAACACATTTATCAAAGGTCAAACCCAAAGATACTACCAGCTGTCCAGAAAACCTAAAATTACAAAGATTAAATATTTATTTATGTGGCAAACTTCCTCTAAGACCAAACTAATGTTACCAAAAGTTCACATGGGTCAAAAAACACCAGAAAGTAAGGTGTGCCCACCTAGAATATTTATTTACACCCCTTTCTTTATTTACTTAATTAATTAAGTGGAGTTTTAATCATATATGTAAACTGCTCATAAACTTCTACAAAAATTACAGGATACTCTCTGACCTGAAGAGAGGCTACTGTAAAAATTTGAACTAAAATTATTCAAAGAAATTCCCAACACAAAATTCACAAGCCAAAAAGGCTGATTTTTGTATAATTAACGAATCACATTGAAAAGTATCAAACAACAGATTTCATATTTTTCCTAGACACTTTAGGGTACCAGGACATCCTCCAAAAATTTATAAGAACATTGCACATGTAGAAAAATTACTAAAATTCATTCAAGTATTCCCTAAAGCAATATGATATCATTATAACTTGAAAAGTAATCAAGCACTAGTGCCCAAATTTTTACCAGAGTTAATACAAGTATAAATTAGCCTACCCACCAAATTTCATAATTTTTGGAACAATACAATTCAAGTTATTCATTTAACAAATTTACCTCCCTTTTACAACACATTTCAAAGACCTATTTAATTCTCCCAGAAATTAAACCTCACATATCCAGTTTATATTTTTCTAAAATACTACACCTCATGCAGAGCCTAACAAAATTTACTTCATAATTTTTAAGCAAGTAAAACCCTAGATATACATTTTCCAAAACTCAACTAAAACTGTGACAGAATAAATAAGAATGAAATAAATTTCATTTGGTATTGGGCCGGCCCGGAAACAGACGCGGCCCACGGCGCGCGCGCGGCCTGCTCGGCCATCCCGCCCGCGCACGGCGCTGCCAGGTGGGGTCCGTTGCCAGAGAGAAGCGGAGGGGGAAGGCCGCGGGCTCCGGCGAGCTCTGGCTCGCCGACGACGGCGTCTCCGGCGATGGGAGGAGCACCGACGGTTTCCACGTGACCTCCCGCATCGACCAACCCTCGATTCGTGGATCCTACTCAACCCTAGCTACGACAGCCATGGTGACCGCGGCTCGGAGGCGGCTCGGAGGCGGCACCCGGTGGCGCTCCGGTGAGCTCCGGTAGCCAGGGACCTAGGTTGGGTGCGCTACGGCTTTCAGAGGAGATGGCGGACCTTTCCATGCTAAGGACAAGGACAGAGGTGGGGCGAGTGCAGCTGGCCGCGTGAGCACCGCACCGGCGGCCATGGCGCGGCAGTGCACGACTATGTTCCGGCGTGTACCGTCCACCCTATCCAGTAACGTCATCGCCTAAGCTTCTCTACCCGACCCGGAACCCAGAACAAGAACTAGCGAGAATGGAGGGTGACCGTAGGGAGCTGGCCACGGTGAGCCGCTGCGCGGACGATACGCCGGCGAGGACTCGCGGTGGTGGAAGAGGAAATTCATCCTCACCTCAGCACAATCGGGTCAGGCAACGGGTGGAGGAGGTGGAGGGGACTCTGGCGGAGCGGTGGACGGGGTTTGGGTGACGGTGGTGAGACGGTGAGCTCGCGCGAGCACGAAGAAGGATGCGGCGGCAATGGCGCCTCCGTTTTTCGCCTCGGTGTACACGGCCAGAGCGAGAGTGAAAGGGAGAAGGGTGAGCGCGAGTGTGGGGGTGGAGGTGTCGGCTCGACCTTCATCTTTGCTCCTAGGCTCGTGACGTGGGGCGTCGGCAGAACGCGCGCGCCACGCGGCCACCGGGCTCTGCCCGAGCGCCACGACACGGCTGTCTGTCCGACTGAACGACGACGTCGACTGAATGGAGCCGACATGGTGGCCTGACAGCGTGATTTTGGCGTTGATTATCTTCCAAAACAGCTCGAGTTAGCCGAAGGTGATAGCATCAAAGTTGTAGAGCTACATGAGGGCTACACTTTTGCTAATTGGCTCAAGAACTGGTTCGGCTTGGTTTAGGAGTTACAAGGTGTCAAAGTAAGGCACAATGAAACTAAAACTTAGTTTCAGTCACAATGCCGACTGAAACCCGATTTTCTAGACATCATATCTCCTAAACCATTTAGAACTAGGTGATGGTGATGTTGGCAATGTTGTAGAGCTAGGTGAGTACTACAAAAGTGTCAACATGAGTTGGAGCTGGTTTGGTCTGGTTTGCAAACTACAAGCTTCCAAAGTAGGTCACTGTCAATCTGGAGGGAGACTTTTGAGACTTAGAAAAATTCTAAGTGCTGAGACAGCCCCTCTAGCTGACTTGTGGGCCAATTTTGAGCATGTTCTGGTCAGTTTCATGAGATGGTCATATTGAGACTTTTGTTCCCCATAAAATTCCCTACAACTTTGATTAAGGGTGCTCCTCCATGCAAGGTCTCTAAGCTAGACTTTTTAATTGGTCAAACTAAGGCACCCTAGGGCTAAATGCTGGTCAACCACACCTTGGAGGGCATTTTGGTAATTTTGGTCAACATGAACCTTGCTCCATTAGTTACTCTAAGTGAGATTAAAGGATTGTAGGATCCAATTTGCCACTCTACCCTTTTGCTACACCAAATTCTTAGTGTCACAAGATGTGAACCAAACAAAACCCTAAAACATCCACCTTGTTTGCAAACAAAGTAAAATAACATGAGATGATGCATGTTCATACTTATGCAAATGCAGTGCAATTATGGAGCTAAACACCTGAGGTGTTACAACTACAGGACAAACAGCAGCAGTGCGCGTCAGAGAGAGTCGTTGTCGTGACCGAACGCGCTACACCGTTTGACCGGACGTGCTGCACCCGGCGTCCGATCGGAGTCCAGAGAGCTCCTCGCGTGATCGGACACGTCCGGTCGCACGTGACCGGATGCGCCACCGCGTCCGATCGGCACTGAGACACGCACCGCCAATTGGGTGCATGACCGGACGCTCCGATTTCGTGAGGGACCGGACGCGCCGGTTCGTGACTTTCACGCGTGCGTCTCTGCCTGTGGTTTGAACTGACCGGACGCACAGGTCCACCCTGGACTGCGTCCGGTCCAGCGTCCGGTTGGAGTTTTTTCAGAGATAAATACTCCGGACTTTCACCACCTTTTCTCGTCTCCGGCACAATAGAAAGTAGGCATTTCATTTCCTCGAAAATGCCTGAATCCCGCGCTCACAAGCTCGGTGGGAGGGAGAGAGGACCTCAAACCTCTCTCTACCGCTCAAACTCCACCGTCTTCACAAAATATGCTAACACCACCAAGTGTACACCACCTTGTGCACGTGTGTTAGCATTTTCACAATCATTTCCTTCAAAGGAGTTAGGCACTCACTAGATCCTAAATGCATATGCTCAAGAATATGGACCTAGTAACACTTGATTCATGAGATGACTGTGATTGCCCCTCTTGATAGTCGGCTATCAATCCTAAACCCGGTCAATCGCTTCTCTACTCATTTTTAGACCAGCAAAAGAGAATCCTATGACTATAGCTTTGCCTTGATCCTCTCATTCTATGTTCATCTCCTCATGCTTGATCTCCATGATCATCATTTCATGTGCATCTCCACCATGATCGTCATTTAATGTTCATGCACCATCATGCTCCTTGCTCCTTCATCACATATGTTGCTATGCCTAACTCAATTCACTTGACATGATGGCATTAGCAACTTGGTGTCATTAATTACCAAAATCAAACTTGGGCTTTCACCTATCCCCAAGTGTGGAGACCTGGTGCGATAGGGTCCTCACCCTGTCATCTGTGAAGAGATTTGCAACATACGATTAATTGTACATTTTAGAGGAGAGAGCTGGTACACACACACCAAGTACTGTGCAGATAGAAAAGGAAAGATGATGACTTGGCACACACCCGCAAACCAAGGCGTGGTCGGCGACGACATGACTGTCGGTTGTCGCTATTGTCATGCACTCGTCGGAGGTGGAATGGAAGACGCCTCGTTGTCTCGCTGTGCACCTGCTGAAGCTGCCTCAGCTGGGCAGGGCAATAACTGAATATATAGAGGAGGAGAGGATGAAGTGTCCATGACTCCATGAGCCAGAGGGAAGAAGCGGGGGAGACAAGGGAAGCGATGGAGTGTGGGTGCAGAGGAGAGATGGAGTGTCGGTGGGGAAGAGGGATGGGCCCATGTAGGTTTTGTTTGGTTTGGGCATATTCCGACTATCCCATTGCTACCGGTGCAAGAAAGGAGAAGAATCTCTGTGGCAAGAATGAATCAGTGGAATGCAGAAGGATGATGAAGAAAGAAACGAACAACCTCTCATGGCCGCAGAGATCGTTCATCAGTAACTGCAGTCGCAAGGCATCCTTTTCTTTTCTTTTCTTTTCTTTTCTTTACTTTTTGCAACAGTGCTCGATCGCATTATTCTTGTTGCTCTCATTGCAAGAATTCAAAGGACAGAACGGTTAAATTCCTTGGCTCCTTGCAACTCCCAAGGTAATGTACTATACTAGTACCTCTTTTTCTCTTTTTTTATTAAAAAATGGATACTGAAAATCCTCGCATCTATCAATCTTCTTGCAGATTTATTTGAATGTTAGTCACACGCATCTAGCAGAATGGCTGTGCTTATTTGCTGCTTGGAATGGATGAACGGCTCCTGGCCGACACTTAACTTCCTCTGATCTTTTTTCCTTCTTTATGGTTCCTGATCCGTAAACTCTTTGTTTGGCAAATTAGTGCTAATCACCACAATCTGAAAAAAAAAAGCTTTGCTGGTTAGGGTCAATCTCGGTACAAGTGTTAACATACGTACGGTTGACAAAACCATGTGGTCATCACTCATCAGCTAGCATCCTAGCATGACGAATAGTGAACTTGGATGTTCTGTCAGCCTGAATGTTTTTGTAATGCGCACTGGAATTTACTTGCTTCTTGGTGGCATGCCAATGCCAGTGCTGGAGACAGAGGATCCGAATGTTTCTTTGTTTTGGCCGTCAGTTGTTTTAGCTGCTTGCAACCAGAGACTCATGTGCTATTTTAGGTTAATATTTATCTGAATCAAGTGTGGTTATATGGCTGTTCATTCTCATGATCAAGAAACTCACCAATGCAGAAACCTTGCAGTAAATTCTAGCATTGGTTACCAACTTACCGTCATCATCTAAACCAAGTGCTAATATGCGTGTCAAATTTTTTAGCTCTCTGTCATTCTGAATGTGTAGTAATAATTTTTAGAAGAAACTAAAGTGCAGAAAATGCACAGCATGTCAATGTGAACTCTCATATAAAAGACAGAGTATAGCTAGAGATAATTCGGGTAAAGGGAGGCTAGAGGATGAAACATGCTTTTTGTTATGTGCTGCTAGGGTTGAGAGGAGAGAGTTGAGGAGAGCGACGGCAACGGACGAGCTACAGTACCCTATGGTGCTACAGTGCCGCGGCACTGTTCGTGCCGGCGAGAGGCTGGAACCGGTGGCTAGGGCTGTGAGGGGCGCTGGGAACGCCGGCCGCGGGGCTTCGCCCACGGCCGGCAAGAGAGAAGGTTTTTCCTTCTAATCTCTTGCTTGATTAGATTGATACATCTCCTCTCCTTATATAGAGAAGAGGTCTTACTTGACCCCTAAGCAAGCGACTAATTAACCCTAACGGGCTAAGGCCCAATAGGCCATTGACTCTTCTAACACTACACCCCACCTGAACATGCAGCTCGCCCTCGAGCTGCAACTTAACGATGACTCTGCTAGACACAAACCTTATACCTAAAAACAAGCCTTTTACATCTCAGCTTATTTTATTGACCTAAAATAGACCACGACTCTTTATTTTTGACTCCTGAAGATACGGCGGACACCCTCCACGTGATGGACCTGCACGTGTGTAGCCACCTAGATCCCATGGAGCCCACCGGAACGAGAGGGGTGCATGGGTATAGCCACCTAGAATTAGTCGCGATAGCGACCAGCGGAGACGTCCTCGCGGCGGCCGGCGGCGGAATGCGGTGGCGCTAGGCAGTGCGTCCCCGCCGGTGACAAGGAGGGGAGCGACTCCCCTACTGCGGCTGCCGCAGAGTTGGAGGTCGTTGCGCGCTAGAAAAACACCATGCTCGTGCCTGAAGACAGCAGCGGGTCGGCGCGGTTGCTGGTGGTCGTCCCACGAGGCGAGGTCGCGCTTCGCTGAGCTGAGGTCGACCGTCGCCAAGGTCGTCTCGTGCATAGGCTGGCGCATCTCTTACAGCCGCCGGCGCGCTAGGAGGCCGCGCTCCGAAGCTTGTAGCCGCACCGCCGCAGACACCTTGCAGGTAAGCATCTTCCCTGCCGGCTCCGTCGTGATGTCTATCGCCTGCTCGATTTGCTGCAATGTTGGCTGCAACGTTGGTTGCATGTCCTAGAACGGCAACGGCGGCGTGCTCGGCAGCAGCGTCGTGTCGTAACCTGGCATCCCGTAGGGGAAAACCAGTGGCAGAGAGGCCACGCCCGATTGCGACAGCGGCCAGCTGGCTGGTTGCAGTGGTGGTATGCCGAGGTAGGACTGGATGGCGGCGACGGAACGGGCGAGATCGGTGATGGCCGCGGTCAACTGATCTGGCGTCATCGGTGAGGAAGTGACCGGCAGCGGCTCATCGTAACCTGGCATCTCTGATACCAGATTGTTATGTGGGTTGTTGGGATCGAGAGGGGAGAGTTGAGGAGAGCGACGGCAACGGATGAGCTACAGTACCCCTGCGGTGCTACTGTGTCGCGGGTACTGTTCACGTCGGCGAGAGGCTGGAACCGGTGGCTAGGGCTGTGAGGGGCGCTGGGAACGCCGGCCGCGGAGCTTCGCCCACAGCCGGCAAGAGAGAAGGTTTTTCCTTCTAATCTCTTGCTTGATTAGATTGATATATCTCCTCTCCTTATACAGAGAAGAGGTCTTACTTAACCCCTAAGCAAGCGACTAATTAACCCTAACGGGCTAAGGCCCAATAGGCCCTTGACTCTTCTAACACTTTCATTTTATTGTGAGAGGGGAATCTGAACATCAAATGCTATTTGATTGTGGTAGCTCGGAAAATCTGGTTTATTTTTTCTTATATGGTCACTGTTAGTCTAGTTAGTAATTTCGAATCAATTGCAAAATGTTGGCTTAGTAATGAAAAAGTTTACGTGTGGCTAATATGGTTAGTTCAGCAGACCTTTTGGGGCTATGGAATCCAAAAATGGCATGTGCTTTCCCAGAGAAGGATGGAGAAATATGTTGGTGCTGTGGAAGAAAACCATTCCAATGGTTTTTTGTCATCAGCAACACGGAGTCAATGTAGCTGGCAAGTTGGAGGTACTGTTGGCAAGACAAGAGGGAATGGAATGATGGGTTTTAGCAACCTGGTGCAGTGGAAGGGCCTCCTGCTAAAGAGGAAATCAGAGACTCCAGAATTATAGGACGATATCAGAGATGGAGGCCAAGAGTTCTGAAAGTTCTGAAATCTATTGCTTGATGTTGATGCAGCTTGGAAGATGAATTCACAGGAAGCACAAGCATTATTTGGAGCTTCTTGACTTGTATAATTGGATAATTTCTACTTTTGGAGCTTAAACTGCCGTAATGTTGGCAGATGGGTTTCCCCTTTTTGTTAGTGCTGTAAACGTAATATCGTTTTTGTTTGTTCTCATGTAGCCCAAGTCTGCTTATAACATGTCCGCTATCTGTAATGGATATTCCTGCAGAATCCACCGTCTGTTCGTTCTCACGGCATCAATCATCACAAAACGATTCAGATAACTTCAGAAATTCTGATCTCAACACAAGTATAATGTTTTATCATTTGCTTCAATCATCTTCCGAATCAAAATGCTGTGCAACCATTACCTGCATGCTCAGCTTAACGACAGCGTACACTTGCGGCTTATTTCAGCACCTGGAACGGCTTATTTTCAGCACCTGGAAGAATCATGAAACATAGTAGTAGTTGTATAATAAATGTAGAATTTTACTGACGATTTATCGCCAGCACGGTACTGCTTCATGTTGGGTCGTACCTACAGCCGACATGCCAACAAGAACAACTCAACTCAAGGTTAAGGATTTTCAAATGCTACCGATGCCCTAAACCAGCCTTGAGCCGTGCATCTCAGCGGCAACAAAACCACACCAGAATACCAGATAGGCGACAACAAGAACGCAGCAAACAGAAGCTCGCAAAGTCAAACTTCAGTTGGTCGTGTTATGCCAGCTGATAACCTCTGGATTCTAAAACTGGTTCTATTGCCTGGTATACCACACCCAAACAAAGAGAGCTTACTTTGCAATCTTGACACCTAGGGAAAACATTCTGCAAACCAAGATGTCAGTACAATCCCAGTTGCCAGCACTCCTCAAGTATGGCCTTGTTTAGTTCCCCTATTCTCCCCCCAAATTCCACTATGCAAAAAGAAGATTCCCCGTCACATCAAAATGTCGGCAAATGCATGGAGTACTAAATGTTGATGAAATCAAAAACTAATTACACAGTTTTATTTGATTCACCCCTGACCCTGACCAGTGTGATGTGTGCACATCCAACAGTCACGAGGTCCCACAACACAACGGGCTGTTACAGGCAAAACACATTCAAATAGACAGCAACAAGAACACAGCAAGCATCAGCATGAAGGAAACGGTTTCGATTCATTCCATAATACCAGCTGATACAATATGTAACGGTACAGTCATTTCCAGTTACATGTTGATAAGTGGACATAAGGAACATAGAGCATAGCAAAAATGAAAGAGAAATGAAAGAGAGAAGTCCTTCAGTTGGACCTGGTGGCATAGATGAAAGAGATGGCAGCCACCATTGTTGTGGTTGCAGCATATAGCCATGTCCAGATGCCACCCTTCTTCTGAGCCTCAGCCACTGCGAGCTGCAGCAGCTCGATCTCCTTGCTCAGGGTATCGATTGTCCCCTTCTTCTCATCCAATGCAACCTTCAGCTTCCTGATGTCACCATCCTTCTTACCACTGCAGTTCTCCAGCTCCTCAATTTTCAGCCTCAGCTTCGCTGCTTCAGCCTTCTCAGCATCGAGAGCCTTCGCAACTGAATTCTTCTCATCATGTAGGCGTGAGCGCTTGGTGTCAAGGTCATCACAGCATAATTGGAGCCGGGACATGGAAGCCTGAAGGTCCTCCAATTCGGACCTCAGCTTACTGGCATGAGCATCCTTCTCACGAGTTGCTCCCTCAGCTGTTACCTTGTCAGCCCGGATTTCCTCCACCTTCTTCTTCAGATCCTCCAATTGATTAATAAGCCCAGCCTTCTCAGCATGAAATGCCTTAGCAGCGGCCTCTTTCTCCTTCACCAATGCACTCAATTCGGTCCTGAGACTTTCAACGTCTGCAACGGAGGAGCTGTATTTCTTCTTGGCTGCCAAGACCTCTGACTGAAGCTTATCGTTTTCTCCTTTCACCAAATCAGACTCCCTCTGCTTAGCCAACACCTCAGCCTCCAATTCCCCTGTCTTAGACAGGGCAGCAACCAGCTCCGCCTCCAAAATCTGCACCCTTGAATCCATCTCTGACTTCTTAGCACTCAGAACCTCCAGTTCCTCCACTTTTGCTTTCACCTCGGCCTCCACTTCCAATCGATAAGCCTCAGCCGCCTTCCTGAACTCCTGCAGGCTCCTCTCCACCTCTGCCTTCTCGCTGGACACCATCCGAACTGCCTCCTTGGCCTCCTCCAATTTCTCCGCCAATTCACCCTTCTCGCCAAACAGCTCGGAGTTCCTGCCCTCCACCTCCGCCACCACGGCCTCCAGTCTCGAGACCTTGTTGGACACGGCGGCCACTTCCGTCTCCTTCTCACGGATCAGCTTCAGCAACCTTGCCATCTCAGCGGTGGCCGCCTCGAGCCGCGCGTCGGCGTCGCCCCTGGCACCCGCCTCGAGCGCCGCCCGCGACTCCGCGCCCCTGAGCGACTCCTGGACGGCGGCGAGGCGCGCCCGGAGCGCGGCCACCTCGGCGGCGGCGGCGCTGAGCGGCGCGGCGAGCGCGGCCCGCGCCACGGCGCGCTCGGCCGCGGCCAGCGCGGCGTCGTCGGCGGAGAGCTCGTCGAGGCGCGCCGTGAGCGCCGCCACCTGCCCGCGCCGCTCCGTCGCCTCCTTGAGCAGCATGGTGTTGAGCGCCTTCAGCTGCTCCGCCTTCCGGTCCCGCGCGTCCGGGGCCGCCGACGCGTCCTCCGCGGCCGCCTTCGCCGGCGGCGCCGCGACCTCCGCGGCGGCGTGGCGGCCGTTGCCATTGGCGGCGGCGGTGGCTGTGGCGGATTTCTTCTTGGCCATGGTGGCGGCGGCCTAGGGTTTGTTTGTGGGTGGCTGCGAATGGATTGGAAAATGATACGGGATTCCGCGCGGATTTATGCGCCGGAAGCGGGTCACTGACGTGTGGGTCAAAGATTGGATGCGGGACCACACGGCAGTGACAGTTTTATGGTAGTGCGGGGACCTCGGAGGTGACCGTTGGTGGGTGGGCAGGGTTTGAAATGTGGGGAGGTGTACGGACGGCTGGGATGCGCCGGAGGATTAACGCATTCTGCGCCGCATTTAATTGTTTTTTTAGTGGGGGTGGGGTGTGGGGAATTTTTAGTGGACGCTCTCAGGGCGCATGAAAAACCTGTGTGAAACACAAACGTTTCACACAAATGTGAGGTGAACGACGTTTCGACGGACGAGTGACACCAGCACGAGTGTGCTGCCCGTTGGTGGATGAAATCATGAAAAGGGTTGTACGCAGGTTGTATGCTCATGTGGTCTTTTTTTTTCTAAGGTTAAGGGGAGGCTCCCCACCTGAGGTTAACTTCACTGATCTAGGTCCAGCGGACCTATCATAGTTTGAAAATTACCACTTTTACATCTTCATCATTTTATTAGGCTACATGTTTGATAACAGACACCAGGCATCAGCGATCAATTTGTCTCTTGTTGACGTCGGATGTGGTCCGAATCACACACCAGAAAGGGCATTGGACGCCCGGACCGCCACGGATTGAAGAACGTAGCGAGGATATCACTCTTACGTGGTGAAGCACGGAGAGGTTTACAAGCAAACCACCAAAGGATAACTAACATGCTTGCGTGACGAAGAACCGGCTAGTTTTCAGGCAAACTAGCAAAGGAACCGTCGAAGCTCTCGTCCGGGAGGGACCCCGTCAGGGCAAGGACGTCGCCGGGTTGCCCTAGATCGGCCGGCGAGCCTAGGGCGCCATCCTTGGTCGT
Source organism: Saccharum spontaneum (assembly GCA_022457205.1). Classification (NCBI taxonomy): domain Eukaryota; kingdom Viridiplantae; phylum Streptophyta; class Magnoliopsida; order Poales; family Poaceae; genus Saccharum; species Saccharum spontaneum. The sequence continues at coordinate 31,264,807 of CM039608.1, read as the reverse complement.
GGATCAAGGGATAAACAGCATGGAGGTTGAAGGAGAGGAGAAAAGGGGTAAAAGGAGTAGATTGATTTGTTTGTATGTCGATTGGATTGATGGAAACTCAATCGGCCATGATCCTCTTATATATATAGAGGGGGTGGTCTTATCCCAGTAGGAAACCTCTCCAAGTCTTATTTTCCAAGTTTCCCACGAGTTTAGAACAGTTCGGATCGGAATCTAGAAGGTCAGATCCGAACAGCCCTTTTTATTAGGTCTGCCGGAAGTCCCGACTCGGGTCAGCAGTCCCGACTGTCGGAAGTCCCGACATATGTCGGAAGTCCCGACATGGGTCGGAAGTCCCGACATATGTCAGAAGTCCCGACATAGGTCAGAAGTCCTGACTCGGGTCAGAAGTCCCGACAACCGAGCATCTTTTCAAGGGCATAACTCCTTCATCCGGACTCTGAATTAGACGTTCCATATATGCTTTCTGACCGTCTCGATGAGAGGAACACAATGGTGAAGTCTGTTCCATATTTTGACAACTTTACAAAATGGATATTTTTGAGTGTCAACATATGCCCCCCTGTTTTAGGTGAATGATGCATGAACCTGAAAACACTTAATCAAACCAAACACCATAAAACTGAACAGCGACGATACCCATCTCATCGGCTGCTCAGCGACTAAGGGCGATGTATACATTGACCATTTTTGTTCTAAGGACGATACATGTATCGGCCATTGCTTGAAGAGCACTTAGGCTTCTTGTCAAACACTTGGAAAATACTTTTTTAAGTATCTTCCGTTGAATGCTACTTTGAGACGTTCACCTTGCAATGTCTCTAGCAAATAAGAATTACCGCTCATGACTTTGATCACTTTATAAGGACCATCCCAATTTGGTGACCACTTGCCAAACTAATTGCTCTTCGATCCAATAGGTAGTAAGTTTTCCACACTAATTCTCCTTCTTGGAAAGATTTGCTCTTGACATTTTTCATGCCACCTTCTTGGATTCTCCTCAATTTTTTTCTTGATAAGCTTGATCAAAGTCTTATTACTAGACTCAGCTTGGCCATTAGCTTGAGCATAATATGGAGATGATTTGAGCAACTTGATCTTATATAATTCGGCAAAGTCCCTCACTTCTTTAGACATAAATGATGTCCCTTGATCTGTAGTTAATGTTTGGGGTATGCCGAACCTATGAATGATATACTCAGTGATGAACTCAATAACCTCCTTATGTGTCATATTCTTCAAAGGAACAGCTTCGGTAAACTTAGTGAAATAATCTATAGCAACCAACACAAAATGATATTCCTTAGAAGATGGGGGATGTATTTGGCCAATGAAGTCTAGCCCCCAACCACGAAAAGGCCATGGCTTGATGATAGGATGAAGCATAGCAGCAGGCACCAGCTGAATATTCTCAAACCTTTGGCACTCTTCGCAATCTTTGTAGTAACAAAAGCAATCGGCCATCATAGTAGGCCAATAGAAACCAGCTCTACGCAATAACCACTTCACCTTCGGGGCCGATTGATGCGTACCACAAATACCTTCATGGACTTCTCCTATATCCACTCTTGCTTGATCAATTCCCAAGCACTTTAGCAGCAAGTCTTCGGTGGTTCTTCGGTAAAGCTCATCGTTGTGCAACACATTTGAAAGCACTTCGCCAAACACTTTATCAACTTTGACACTTGGATCTCGTAGATATGCCAATAAGATAGTCCTCCAATCATGTAAATCGGCCCCAACATCACTAGAAGTTTTGCTGAGCCGATTTGAAAGTTCATCATGTACATTAGCTAGGCTAGCCACAGGGGAGTCGGCTAGGCCGACCAGTAAAGTCGACTAAGTCGACTATCTTGCCAGAGAAGAGGGGTTGGTTACCGACTCTTCTATACCTGCATAGCAAAAATGTAAATCTTTATGCATCGGCTGTTCTTGAATATGAAAATTACGTCCACCGACGTCATAGCCAGATGCTTGTTGAGCTAACATGTTGGCCTTTTGATTTTCATGCCTCGGAACATGCCGAATTTGAAATTCGGCAAACGAACCAGTGATGTCAAGGCAAGTATCAAGACAAGCTCTTAGTGATCTTTCTAAACATTGAAATTCACCAGCAACTTGTTCCACCAGCAAAGAATCACTGCAGGCTTCAACATGTCATACTTCATGGATTGCAATATAAGCCAAGCCGAATAAGAAAACTTCACATTCGGCTTGAATTTTGGTGTAAATATAATTTTAATCGGCTTGATGTCTCAAACAACACTATTGTGAGAAATAATGATTATGCCAACACCTTCACCTTATTTGCAAGCCGATTAATCATATTGTCACATCCATGAAGTAAATCCAAAATGCATATGTCATGCCCCCTGGGCCTGAAAGCCATCAAAGTAAATTTCATGGGGGCTTTCTAATAGCACGATGGTCACAAGCACTCATCGGCTATATTTTTACACTAAGGGCGATATCAAAATATCGGCCATATGAATTCATCCACAAGAGCATGCATAACTGAAATAAATATTTCGGCTCTTGATCATTGATAAACAAAATAATTTTGCAACCCTCCGAAACATACAAATCCATACCAAGGATCAAAATAAGGAGCTGAGGGATAACCATGCATACCAGGGAATGAATTCCACATAAGCTTAGGCAGAGAGTATGAATGATGCCATGACCAATGATTTTGATGATTTGGTGCAAACCTCCAACTTGGCAATTGTTTCTTGAATCTTCTTCTCTCCTTTGCCTTTGTTGCACCATTTGCTTGAGCATTATCCTTTTGAGCTTCAATACTTCCTTTAGGAACCCATGCTAAGCCCTTTTCTTTTAGCTTCTCTGCACTAAGCTTCTGCAACTTCTTTTCTTGCCACTTTGGTAAACTGATTGAGCATATTGGTTTTATTTTTGTTTTGGATAGCGGCAAATCATTCTTGACTTTGGGCACTCTCACCTTCTTTTGTTCAGATTTGGCACCTAGAATATCAATAGATGATTTCTCCGCTTCTTTGTCATCAATAGCCGGATTTTTCAGCAATGTAATCGGCTTTTCAATAGTTGAATTCAGATCTGAACTTTTCTTCTTTCGGCCATCATACTTCACACGGTAAACTTGCTTTACCACTTTCTTCTTTGGTTGAGCTCTAGACCGATTTTGATCAAAACGGTCTTTACAAGATAATGATCTCTCTGAATGTCTAGGAGCTGCATATTCTATATATTGTGGCCTAAAATATGATGGAACATGTGCCTCTTGATCAAACCAGCCCCAAGATGCATAAGGATGAAAATATGTGGGCTGTGATCCATATGACATAGGAATTGGCTGCTCAAAAGGAGAATATGTTGCTGCTACGTGAGATCTATCTCCTTGCCAATTCCACTCTTGAAACTTGTGCTTTGGAGGTGATTTTGATGATTGCACTTTCTTTGGCCGATTGGTGACATTTGCTTCTGCTATCTTCTCATATTTAGCTAGAAGTTCCTCGAAGCTAAGCTTTGGCCTTCTACTTTTTAGCTTATCACGGCCTTTACCTCCATCAGCTTTATGAGCATCCTCCTTCTTCTCCCCACCTTGACAAACATGCTCCAGAAGAGGATTCTTAGCCGATTTCCCTTGCTCAACGGGATCAATCGACTTTTGTTCTAGTTGGAGAGATTTCACCTGCCCCCTAGTGTCTTCTGGAATTGTGATGACATTGCTGTCCTCTTGAGTATCTCTAATTTGTAATTCATGAACAACAACCTTGTTTTCACTTGAGGGCTCCACCTCTCTCTCTTGGGCATTTGAGCCTTGAGCTTTGAATGAATTAGCTAATGCAAGCTGATTCAAAACCTGTTTGCCATCAAGACTAATTAAATCTAATTGGTCTATTTGTTGAACTTCAGAAAATCTCAATCGTCCATTATCAATGGCCGATTGGATCACTCGACGAAACACATTGCAATTAGAAGTATTATGATCAGAAGAATTATGCCACTTGCAATATGTAAGCTCTTCTAAGTTTTGAATAGATGGCAAAGCACTGTGATCAATGATTCTAATAAATTTATTCTTAAGCAAGATATCAAAGACATGATCACAAAAGGTAAAGTCAAAGGTGTATTTTGATTTCTTTAGCCGATTCTTTTGTGGAGTCGGCTTTAAAGCTAGGCAAACGAAGGGATCAGATTTAACATCAACCCATTCGGCCACACCTTTGCAATTGCTTATGGGAAACTTTAGCTTTGATGAAGTATCACCATCGGCCTTGTCATATGACACAATGTGTTGGCCGACAGAATCTAAATTTATTTTATCATTAACAAATAAATTGCTATTTCAATCGGTCTATTACAACTATTAGTAAGGATATCTCTAATAGATGCTGAAATTGAAATAGTGTGACCGGATTGGAATTTGAGCAAAATATTTATGTCTTCTACCTGGTTGATCATGTTGGAGAAGTGTATGTCCTTGATTTGAATGATGTTGCTCTTCTTCTTCAGTAACCAATCAACAAGTGGGGTCAAATCATCCGAAGATGCATTAGCAGCTGCCGAAATCAGGAAAGTCGGCTTAGCCGACTGGAAGTCGGCTAGGCTGATGTAACGGAACCGTCCAAATTATAAGAGCACAAGTACAAAAACAATCACCGAAGTGATCAAATTCTCGCACTTGAGCCCATATAACTCCGGTAGTCCAATGAAATCACGAGGGATTTCAAACCAACCAACATACAAGCCAAGATCGTAGTGATTCAACATAACAAGTCACATGTTACAATCATTTCACAAGTAATTCAATATACATCGGAGTTCAATATAGTTAATACAACTTAAGTTCAAAATTAGCGGAAGCAAAGTAATTTTGAAACTAACAACACCATTATTTAAAATACATGCCAGTACGAAGGTCGACTTCCCACAAAAGCATTAGAGAGAAGATAACTCAGAAGGATCATGCCCGTGATCACACTCCGCCTCTACGGCAGGAGCCAACCAACTCTTGCAGTCGCCAAGATATAGCACAACCTGCAACAAGTGGGGATAAAACTCTGAGTACGAGAAGGTACTCAGCTAGACTTACCCGTCATAAACCAGAAATAAAGTGACACCAAGGATCATGCAAGGCTGATATAAAGTGGGCTAGCTTGACAACATTTTGCATAAAAGCTTATTATGGATAAGTAATCATTAATGCTTAAGCATCAAGTTAATTACCATTAGCCTGCCATCTATATTAGAACCTGTACTAGAGCACTCACTTTATTAGGAGCAAACAATATTAACTATAGCAGGTATAAATTGAGGCAACCTTTCCATCGTTATCCAATTAACCATCCGTTCAATTTAATGGAATCTACGTTGCCGCTGCTCAAGTCAAGTGCTCACTAACCGGGAGCGACGGCGATTCGAATCGAATTCCTATCCAGCTGGAGGGGTATTTCTAACACTCACCGTGCAGACCCCTGCCAGGGTCGCACAGGCCACCTTTTCATATGATTCAGGAATCGCGGGTCCGAATGATGTCGCGACCCCAAGGGCGACACTCTGCCAGGTGATAGGGACTCTAACCCCCCCTTGGTCTCACGCCAATGTCCCCAAGCACATCCTTTCTCTCCTCCAAGAAGCAACCTACCATTCGATTCTCGACCTGAACCATATTACTCGGCTTCGCGGTCGGAACGACTTATCCGGCCAACTAAGTGTTAGACTGCGTTCAACATGACTCAAGGACGTACAGCGAATCGGTCCTTAAACGACTCAGACGGGGATAGATCCACACCCAAGACCTCCATGCCTTGTTGCTTCACTATCGTCATCCCACCCGGTCTCATTTCATTTTATTAACACATGGTTCCATTCCACGATAGCAAATATAGCCAACCGTGCCATATATGAATATCCCTATATCTCGCAGGTGACAGGAAATCACCTGACTTCTACCGCTTAAAGCAGGGCTAAGCATCTACTCGATCCTAGTCTATGTAGGATTCAAGGATTCATATATCTGGACAAGGAATGATATAATGCATCAAGGGTTTCCAACCAACTCCTACCACTTAATGCAACAATACTTATAACATATATATATAATTAATTGCTTTGAAGATAGGAGGCTTATAATGCTCCGGGGCTTGCCTGGGATCCGACTCAAGTCAGAGTTTGTCAGATGAAACTCGCTTGGCGAGCATTCCCTCATTCTAGCACTTGTCCGATCTTTCCATCTCCGAGATAGGTCCACCAACACCACCTTCTGGTAGCTCCACATCACGTCCTTCACGTGGTGCATCTAGCGTACCTAAATGAGATGCAAGATGCAAGTGTATGAATATATGGAAATGCAATAAATGATGCATCACACACTAAACAAGGCAAGTACAAGGTTACGCTAAATACACATAAACGCTTCACATCGCTCAAATAAACATCACACCACCTATTATGCTAAGATAGCAAGGGAAGCAATACCAAACATAACTTAAGATTTACAAAACCTCAGGTGTACTAACTTCATCACCAAGGGTATGAATCACACTTATCAACATGCAAAGCAAGTCAAGATGAAGCAACAACGATAACTGGAATATATCAATTTCTGGACTTGCAAATAGTAGCTTCATAAATCAATCATATATGGAGTTCCATAAGTCCAAATGACTTGCAAGAAGACATTCTGGAAATCTTAGGAAATTATCTACATTTCATTTATAATCATCACAGCATGATTCCAAAGTTTCACATGTCGAATTTACACAAACACAGAAACTGGTCTAGCAAGACAGAGAGCAAGCAATTCTGTAACCCAACTTTAAATAGCTATAACTCCTAAACCACATGGCCAAATGCCACCAAATTTTAACAGAAGCTAGATACATAAATTATCTACAACTTTTGTACAAACAAGTTTTACAACAAAGCACATTATCATGAAGAACTTTGCTAAGTTCCTAGATCTGTTCAGAAACCTCATTTGCAAGAAATAATTATTAACTTATGTTGCAAACATATAATTGGACAAAACTAACTTTACCAACATGTCACACATGACTAATGAACACCAGAAAACATAGTGTCCATTCCTAAATAAATTCTTTTAATGCATTTTCTTAATTTATTTAGATAATTAGGTGGAATTAGGAACACATATCAAAAGTGAACAATAAATTCTACCAAAATTACAGTGGCCTACACATGCTCCCAATAGTGTACTGTACAAATTTCAAACCATTTGGACATATATATCAACCTCTATGAAAAAGACAAATGGATATGCAAGAATTCATGTGAGACCAAGATGAATCAATAACTCACTCATACTACAACTAAAATTCATGAAATTTTTACCACACATCAAACATCACATGAGTAGCATTCCACAAAAATTTCACTTCATTTTGAGCTTTAAATTTATAGTTATGAAAAAGACAAATGCGACTAGCATTGAAAACCTAATCTGAAAAATCTATTTTTACAGCAAAAACATTAAACTAAAACATACCATATTATAGATCCACTGCATAGATAATTTCACAAGGATTCCAAAAAGTCATCATTTGCTATTTTACGAATTTTCTATGATTTACTATGCATTTTCAAAAATCAGCAAAAACTACAACAAATCAGTCCCTGGAGTACTATTCACATGAGTCTATGGCTGTTCACATAACCCCCTGACTTTAGTCGAATTCAAGCTCGAGGTCCCTAGTCGCGAATTAAAACAGAGGAGGCGCTGGAGGTCGTCGGTGCTCGCGGTTCCGGCCGGCAGGGGCAGTCTCCGGTGGAGGCGAGTGGCGGGGGAGCACGAGGGGTTTCGTGCGCACCCGCTAGTGCCCTCGGCTTGGCCCATGGTGGCCTGTGGTGGCGTGGCCACTGCAGCAAGCGACGACGATGGCAGCGGCTCCAACAGTCGACTACTCCGGCGGCCGAGAAAGGTGGGGAAATGGTGCGCTAGGTTCGTGGGAGGGTGGCGACGACGCTGGGGTGCACCGCTCGGGCCGAGGCGGCACGAAGGCGAGGAACTCGGCGCGGCCTGGAGCTCGGTCGGTGGCCATGGTGGCGGCACTCTGGCACGCACGTCGCTGCAAGAACGAGAGCGGGGAGGGCGAGGCGAGTGAGGGGGGGGAGTGAGCTGAGGGCGCTCTGCTGTCCCAACGCGAGAGGGAAAGGCGAGGACGCGCGGCAGCGACGCTCGGCCATGGTGGGGGCGCGGCCAGCGCATGGAGGACGCGTGGGCATTCTCCCGAACAGGTGGCGGGCGAAAGACTGAGCACCTTGGTTGCCGTTTTTGAGCATATTCTATGAAGATTCGGCTCCGGCTCCTTAAACAAAGTTTGATCTCCATTTGATGCTCTACAATTTTCGTTAAAGGTTCACAGCCATTAGAGCAAAGGATTTAGAGATAATTAAGCCTTAATTTGACACTGTCAATGGATTAATGTGGATCAAAGTAGAGCTCAGTTTTTGTTCATTTTGAGAAGTCAAACTGGGTCCAATTGATCCCATCTTCGGGTATGCTCTTCTCCAAATAATTATCTCCATCTTTTATTTTTGGCTCAACTTAAGTTGTTTAGTAAATTTTGGAGAACGCGACATGCCAATGTACGGACATAGGATTACTTAAGGGCTGGAAAATACAGCAACATTCAAACTTTGGTTCCTTATATGACTAGGTTAGAAGCTGTACTAGGCCATGAGGCTTAAACAAAACTTGTAGTACCCAACTTGATCTACAACTTCTATTAAGGGTCCTTGGACTGGTTCAGCATGGTTAGGAAGATACAAGACTCCCAACTAGGGTACTTGAAACTGAAACACAGTTTTGACTTAGCCAATTTCGTGGGACTCCAAATCAGCATTTTATTGAATCTTGGGAGCTCTATTTGACTAAGTTAGAGGCTAAACTAGCTCTTGACCATTAAACAAAGTTTGTTCTACACAAGATGAGCTTCAACTTTTGTTTAAGGTCAAACCTCATAACTGATACAGAAGTCAAACTTTCACTTTGGTCAAAGTAACAACTCGATAAAGCCGAAACTAGGGTTTTAGGCCAATTGAAGCATTTTCTTGACATTTGCTCAACATGAACCCTTCATGACTTTTGTTGTAGAGTTCATCTAGAGTTCTTTGGGAAAAGTTGCAAGATTTGGTTGATGTTCTATAGTTCCATTAACTTGATGGGGCAAATTCCAATAGGAATGGAACTTATCATTTCATGTGACTTTTTGATTCCAAACTTCATGAAACTTTTCCAGGGATCAATATAGATAGTTATTGAGGTGAGACATGTGAAGATACTTTGATAGCAACACCCAAGCATATATCTTTTAATTGAGCCTATATGTAAGCGTTGGTGCAATATCCAAGTTTAGGTTAGGGCTTATTTCCATAGGTTTGACTTTGACATCGTCATCTCCACTAATCTATCATGTTTGAGATTAAACCCACTACTTAATTGGTGATAAACACCTGGGGTGTTACAGCTGACTTGGGCACTAGCAGGGGCAGTCGGCTTGGCCGACTGGGAAGTCGTCCTAGCCAACTCAGGGTAAGCGGCAGAGGCAGTCGGCCTGGCTGACTGGAAAGTTGACCTAGCCGACTTGGAGCTGGTGGCAAAGGTAGTCGGCTTGGCCGACTGGGAAGTCGGCCTAGCCGACATAGAGCAGGCAGGAGTCAGCTTAGCCGACTTCAAAGTCGGCTCAGCCAATTCTGAGCAAGCAGACAGCCCTCCTTTGTTGCTTGTAGGGGCTTGATCTCCATCAATGATGTAGTAATCGCTAGATAAATGTACATTCCCTTTAGCTCCTAAAAAATCAAGTCTAGGTGATTTCTGTCGCTTCCCATGTTTTTCAAGAGGTATAGTTGTAGCTTCTCTTGAATTGGCCCTATCCGTTTCAGGCACCGAAGAGACCAATACAGGTTTCTTCCTAAAAATAAGCTTGCCCTTTTGATCAAAATAATAGTAAGACAACCTCTTACCAGGAGGCATAGTGGTTGCCCCTCCTGAACTGGCCCTATCGGTTTCAGGCGTCGAAGAGGCCAATTTATATTGACTCTTTGCAATCACTCTACCATGCTGGTCAAAATAATAGTAAAACGGCCTCTCATATTGAGGTTGACTAAAAGCCAGGGCCGATTCACTAGTATGTCCAACATGAGGCAAAATAGCAATAGGTGTATCAAAGATTCCTTCCTCTAACTTATCAAATGTAGAATTCACCTTAACCATAGTATAGAAAAGAGGAGAATCTTCAGTGATCCCATCTACCTTTAGCTTAGCTGTAGTTGTAGACCTGACGAGGATTTCCTCACCCATTGCTGAATTTTCATTGATTCGACTATAATTATTAGTAACATGTGAAGCCGAATCACAAGTTTTAGCACTCGAATGCCTTGCTGAAATTTCACTAATTCGGCTTTGATCATGAGCGAAATACGAAGCCAAATTGTGGGCATTGATCTTTGCATACGGTGCTGAATTTCCATTGATTCGGCTATGGTTACTAGTAATACGTGAAACCGAATCATGAGTATTAGCACTTCAACACCTTGCTAAATTTTCATTAATTCGGCTCAAGTTGGAAGTAACATATGAAGCCAAATTATGAATATGAGCATTTGTATAAGGTGCTGAATTTTGAGAGCAATTGGCTAAATAACTAGCAATGTCATAGCCAATTCTCTCATTCATCGGCAGGTCATGTGATGGAACCACATATTGTGAACTTATAGCCGATGAATAAAGATTTACATGTTGCATGTTGCTAGTAGCATCAAAACTCAAAGAATTCATAGTTGACATCGGCTCTTGACCATGATATTCATAATTATTATGTGTATGATGAGGAACATTATCAAAAGTATCAGCCGATGCAACATATCTAGTATCATTACAGCTAGAAACACCAACATGAGAGCTTATATGACTTGCAAAATAACCATTAGGATCATAAGATGTATTTGCAAGTTGTACCTTAAGGTAATTGTAGTAGTTTTGTGATGAACCACCTTGGTACTCCATGATTTAGAACTTGACCGCCTTGCTGAATTTTCCAATGTCAAGCGCAACACGTTGCAAAATTGTAAGAAAGATTACAAGGGTCAAAACTAGATGCGATCGGCCTTTTGGGCCAGATGCAACGGTAATGGCGAGCTCAAGAAGATAGATCAGCGAGGAATAATGCTAGGGTAAGAAGAATCGGCTACAAAGTAGAGCCGAAGCAAATTCTTCCCCAGCGGAGTCGCCAAAAAGTGTGTTGACGTCGGATGTGGTCCGAATCACACACCAGAAAGGGCATTGGACGCCCGGACCGCCACGGATTGAAGAACGTAGCGAGGATATCACTCTTACGTGGTGAAGAATGGAGAGGTTTACAAGCAAACCACCAAAGGATAACCAACGTGCTTGCGTGACGAAGAACCTACTAGTTTTGAGGCAAACTAGCAAAGGAACCATCGAAACTCTCGCCCGGGAGGGACCCCGTCAGGGCAAGGACGTCGCCGGGTTGCCCTAGATCGGCCGGCGAGCCTAGGGCGCCATCCTTGGTCGTGGATCAAGGGATGAACAACATGGAGGTTGAAGGAGAGGAGAAAAGGGGTAAAAGGAGTAGATTGATTTGTTTGTATGTCGATTGGATTGATGGGAACTCAATCGGCCATGATCCTCTTATATATATAGAGGGGGGTGGTCTTATCCCAGTAGGAAACCTCTCCAAGTCTTATTTTCCAAGTTTCCCACGAGTTTAGAACAGTTCGGATCGGAATCTAGAAGGACAGATCCGAACAGCCCTTTTTATTAGGTCTGCCGGAAGTCCCGACTCGGGTCAGCAGTCCCGACTGTCGGAAGTCCCGACATATGTCGGAAGTCCCGACATGGGTCGGAAGTCCCGACATAGGTCAGAAGTCCCGACTCGGGTCAGAAGTCCCGACAACCGAGCATCTTTTCAAGGACATAACTCTTTCATCCGGACTCTGAATTAGACGTTCCATATATGCTTTTTGACCGTCTCGATGAGAGGAACACAATGGTGAAGTCCGTTCTATATTTTGACAACTTTACAAAATGGACATTTTTGAGTGTCAACATCTCTCTTTGGCAGTCTGGACTTCCACAGTTTTGCATCATTGTGAATGAGACGAAACACCTGTTGATGTGTGAGTGCCTCATTTCTAAGGCCTTGTTTAGATATTCAAATTCATCCTCAAATTTTACTATGCAAAAAGAAGATTCTCTATCACATCAAAATGTCGGCACATATATGGAATACTAAATGTAGATGAAATCAAAAAACTAATTGCACAGTTTTGTTGTACTTTGCGAGACGAATATTTTAAGCCTAATTAATCAATGTTTGGACAATTATTACCAAATAAAAACAAAATTGCTACAGTATTCAACAGTGATTCGGGCGCCACCGAATCGGGCATCTAAACGAGGCCTAAAAAGAACATCCATTCCTACGCTTCCACAAGTTCCAGTAACACAGGGCGACGAAAGTGCTGAAGTGCTTACTTGGGAAGTGGTTTGGACTTGTCAAGCTGAAGAGGCACCCATCATTTGCTGACTGCGTCGGTTGGATTCCCAATTTCACCCAGAATTCTTCAGCAAAGCGGCAGCCAAAGACTATGTGTGTGCTTGTCTCGTCAGCTAGATTGCATTTCTCACAAACAGGCGAGTCGACGATAGCTTTCCTGAAGAGAGTTGCTCTACACTGAATTCTGCCATGCACGAGTAACCAAACGAAGAATTGGACTCTTGGAGGAGCATGACTATTCCAGATGGACTTGGCAGCAGGGTGTGGTGGCGCATTCCTGGACAGCAAAAGACGATAAAGGCTGCCGGAATCAAGTTTCCCAAGGCCGAGGTAGAAGAGTCCCCGGCGTTTGTCTCTGGCCAGTGAGCGAAGTCTGAATGACAATCTGATGTAGTTCGTTGAACTCAGCAGTAGCTTGGTGTGAAAGGCGCGGCACAAACAGGGTCGAGTCGAGTGAGCCTGAGGCACCGACCTGTTCCACTGAGACATTTTTGCGGGTGCAGTGACTGTATTGCCGAAAAACGTTCAGCAAGGGGGTCTCATTGTGCCAAACATCATACCAGAAAGAGGTTGTTGTGCCGTCCCCAACATCCACCATGGTTATTGCCTGGTATAAGGGAAGCAATGATCTGAGGACATTCCAGTGTTCACCAAACAAATCCCCCTCAAGAGAAGCCAGAGAAGCATGTCTTCTCACCCAAACAGACCAAGCAGACTTGTCTGAGCAGTGAAGGCGGTGCAGGAGTTTCAGCAGTAGACAAATGTTCTGGGACCAAGGTTCTTAATACCAAGTCCCCCTTGTTCCTTAGAGAGGCAAACGCGCTCCCAAGCAATCAAGCTCTGAGCCGGAGACGCACTGTTGTCACCATTCCAGAGGAAGGAACGGCGTCGGCTGTCCATTTTGGTGACTGCGCCCACCGGCTCAGAGAGCGCGCTCATTGCGTATACCAATTGGGAGTCTAGGACTGCATTGACAAGCACAGCGCGGCCCATGTAGTTGAGAAGGGACGACTGCCAGCCGGCAAGGTATCTATCAGCCTTGTCGATCTGTGGTTTAAACACCGACGCAGGCAGCTTGTGCACCGAGAGCGGCAACCCCAGGTAAACCTGCGGGAAGCCTTCACGTTTACAGCCGAGCAGGTAGATACATTGTTGTACTGAATGTTAAGACATGTGAATCAGCACAGCAGTGCTCTTGTTGTAGTTGATCTTCAGGCCAGTAGCGTCCGTAAATAAGTCGAGCAGCATTTTTAGATTGGCGACATCTTCCGAGTCACTGCGGACAACAATCAGAGTGTCGTCCGCGTACTAGAGGACCGGGCATGGGTAACCATCATCAATGGGATGTATGATGAGGTTCTGGTTGGCCTTGATGAGTTGTTGGAGTGTTTCAGCTACCAGCAAGAAAAGGTAGGGTGACAAGGGTCGCCTTGCCGGAGTCCACACTTGCAGGCGATCCATGGACCCGGACATCCATTAACAAGAACAGCTGACTTGGAAGATTGTAGAATGTTCTTTATCCAGGTACACGTACACCAAAGGTCATTGAAGCCACGTGCTCGAAGAACTGTCTGCATCCCTTCCCAATTGACCATGTCAAAAGCTTTGGCGAAGTCCAACTTGACAGCTAGCGCAGGCACTTTCTTTTTGTGACAACACTGCACAATTTCCGCAGCAAAGACAAAAAAACTCTGAAATGGGTCTTCCTTTCAAGAACCCTGTCTGGTTGCTGTCAATCATTTCTGAGATCTCTCTCTGCAGTCTTTGAGTCATGATCTTCGCGATGATTTTGATGCTGCAGTTCTGAAGACAGATGGGTCTGAAGGAGTCCACTGTAACCGAAACAAGCTTCTTAGGCAGCAGAACCATGTATGATCTGTTAATGCGTTCAAGGTCTACATCACCACCGTGGAAGCTGTTTAGCAGATCCATAACTTCTTTTTTGATGTTTGGCGACGCAGCTCTGTAGAAGCTAGGACCAAAACCGTCAGGTCCAGGAGCACTATTACGGTTCATGGACAACACTGCAGCCTTGGCTTCAGATTCAGTGAAGGGTGCTGTAAGGGCGTCACTTGGACGGCGGCTCTGCACGAACAAGTTTGTGACATCGAAGCCCCAGTTGCATGAACCCCGCTGTACCCAAGATGGAGGAGAAGTATTTTGTGAGTGTGTTGACTTTGGTCTCATGATTTGCCACTAACACACCATCAACCTCAATGTGACGAATGCTGTTCCTCCTCAATTTCGAAGTGGCCTGGGCATGATGAAATGCAGTGTTGGAGTCTCCTTCTTTTATGGCACGTTGTTTGCTGTGTTGCTTCCAATAGGCTGCCTGTTCCTTGATAATTTCAGCAAGACGGCTACGACAATCATCCCGAACCTGCAGTTCTGCCATAGAAAGGTTTGGGTCCTCTTCAAAGTAATCAAAAAGTGCAATGAGGCGCCCTGAAACTCCTTGCCCAAACCTTTGCTGCTGCCCGAGTCGACTTAAGACAACGCGCCAACCTGCCAGCCGCATCTGCAAGACCAGGACTGCACCGCCAGGCATCGAGGATAGAAGGGAGGAAAAGATGGTTTTTGCTCATGTGGTTTTCGATGTACAACTTCTCAGGGTTGGTATTGCAAATGGGATGGGTCTTTCTTCACTTGCAAATGTTGGTTAAGATAGAACAAATCTAGTTGTACCAGGGATAAAGAAGTTCCAAAAGTTAGCCAAAAGTCTAAAACGACTAGGTTTTTTAGTACACTATAAGCGAAAGTCTAAAACAAATGATATTTAAAAACTCCTATGAGTATTAGGCCATCTCCAAGGAGCAAAGTAAACAAAAACACCTTATATGAGGGACATACAGGATGAGATGGCATATACAAGTCGGTAGTTGACTCTTACTCCGTTAGAGGCACCTCGACTTCATTGCCTCTCAATATGGTCCTTTCACCATCAGTTACAATACAACGAATGTTGAGTGGTCAATTAATGAACTAATGGCTATGTGCGCCTAAGAAGAAGAGAGACTCGAGATTAGTAAATGATCAATAATT
Organism: Saccharum spontaneum; assembly: GCA_022457205.1. Lineage (NCBI taxonomy): Eukaryota > Viridiplantae > Streptophyta > Magnoliopsida > Poales > Poaceae > Saccharum > Saccharum spontaneum. The sequence goes on along the minus strand of CM039608.1, from coordinate 31,249,244 downwards.
TTATGATCTCTTAGTAATAAGAAAACCGGTGTAAGAGTTGTTCTAAGAGTGAAGAAATCTATCCACCATCACGTAAATTATGTGGAAGTGAGGACACTGAGGACTAAGGAGCATTGTTAGAAGGACTGTTTCGATTTTCTTAAGTGGCTCGATAAGTGAATTTACATTTAATGAATTCTTGTATACAGATTAAGCCTTCAAGTTTTTGGTGGACAAACTCAAGTGAAACTGTTGCTGTTGCAGATTTTTGGTGTCGTTACGGAGTGGACCAAAAGAAGAGACCAGCGCCAAGGAATTGGAAAATAAAGCAATCGTTGTTGGTCTCCCATTAGCATGACATGCTAGCTTTATATCTCATTTTTTTAAGGTAAACAAGAGGAAATTCTCTATGGTTCTCATTTTGTAAGAGCCAAGTTTGTTTTACTCCCCTAAAATTGTTGTTGAATTTTGAAACACGCCCACCTCTACAAATTCAAATACCACACAATATACACACCTATCTCTAAATAAAGGATAAAATACTACTCAAATAGTTCAAGGTGATTCTGGCTGATGTGGCACATATGTGGCATGTGAGCCTCACATGTCATCGATTTTTAGCCATATATATTTTATTAAATATTTGAGCTGCTAAATGATCTCAAACAAAAAAAAAGTCAACTAAAATGTTTTAGACCTTCTCAAGCAATTTTGGTATACAACATGTTTCCATTTAGGTACGTTTGAAAGAAATAAGAATTTTAAGTCTGTTTATTTAGAATGAATATTTGGACCTAAACGATCTTAAATAAAAAGTTCTCAACTACAAAACTGTAGATGACATTATTATCTACAACTTTGGTATGAACTACTTCGTATGTCATCATCTGAGGTTGATGATGGTATATACCAGCATTGGCGGTGCCATAAGAAGCGCACTTCCATTAAATCAGTAGCACATAGCCGCTCAATTGCTTAATACAAGCTATGATCCATCCATGTTATATTATTCATATGTCCCATCTAAATCTGAACCGTACTAGTACTTTACTATGGGTATATTTGGTTCCATGAATATCCCGAGCAGCATTTGGTTCGAAGACGACTTGGACATGGATATCCACCACAGGAGAATATTCTCCATAGATGTTGGATAAGCTCACCCACAAAAATCTGCTAGATAAGCTTATCCATATCTTCTGATCTTTGTCGTTAGGAAATAAATTAAGGATTATTAGTATGTTATATTATTACTTAATAATTATGGTGGTAAGATTAATTTTGATAAGTGCTAATATGTTGATTAGTGCATGTTTCGTGAGCACCTGCTACCCGAATTACAAACTCAAGGACAATATACAAAATCAGTTTTGTTGAAAGGCAAACTCATATCGCCTCGCCGGAAACAAAAAAAACTTGACCGGTTTATATAAAATTTTAAATATGATTGCAATTGTTTAATTATAAAAATTAAGTGATGTCAGCCTTATATGGCGCAGTAGTGGAACTTCACGTCAAGAGAAAATTCCCTATTTAATATTGAAACTTAAAATCTTCTGTATCTGTCACCCAATTTATCTTGGGATGTGCTGGCGCCTGGACATCCGATGGGATAGGATTCCGTTAGATGGCTATTTCCCACGTGCGCCTACACAGCCTACCCCTCGTCCGCTAATTCTCCCTGCCCGCATGCGCATCGCGCCGTCGTCGTGTCCGTATGACTTGCTCGCAATTTGCCCCGTTCGCCTCGGTTCGACCCGCCCCATCCATTTGCCCCGCCCCGTCGTGCCCCTGACTGCCAGCCCCCACCGCGCCACGTCCACCGGCCACCAGCTCGCCGCGCCCCATTCCCCGATGCTCGTACCTTGCTACGCGCCCCTAACTCTCCAAAAAGCATGAAACACGTGCAACATGAAACATCTGGAAAATACACTTGCAACATATGTATGAAAACATATGCAATATTCAGATAGAACACTTACAACTTGCAACATGAAAACACTTACTGCAACGAAAGACAGATAAAACATTTGGAACATAATGTACTGTTGCAACATATGTGTAAAACATATGCTTATTAAAACGCTTGCAACATACATTTGGACAAATAAAACATTTTGAACGAACTCTTGCAACATGTCTCTGAAACACTTACAACATGTGCAATATCCATACGAAACAACTACAACATACCTCTAAAACGTTTGAAACACTTGAAATATATATTTGCAACATAGGGGAGGGGGAGTACCTATGTCGGTCAATTCTAGTCGTTGGAGTGGGAGCCAGCGGCAAGTAGCGGTGCGCGAGCACCACTAGCATCCAGCACCAGCGGCACGCGCGAGCACCACTGCCGAGCTTGGTTTGGCCGGGCAGGTGGCATGCGCGACGGGCGGAGTGAGCACCACTAGCACTAGTGCGCGCGACGGGGCGCGAGCGAGCGACGGCGAATCAGGCATGCGGCAGCAGCGAGAGGAGTGTGCGTCCGTGTCCAGGACAAGGCAGCCACAAGGCGCTTCCCTGGATGGAATATGGTGAAAGATCCTTGTTTGGTTTTGGTAATTGAGTGACAACCTTAGGTGGACTAATGGTGTCTAATGTGAGATACACAGGGAATTAGTCCACAAGTGATTGTATCATGAAGGAGCTTATTGCATATGAGACATGACATGAAGTCATGTGATTAAGGTGGGAAAGATCGAGATGTGGCTTGGCTCGATGGACCGGTTGCAAGCGTGAAGGGCAAGTTGGAGGCTTTGAAGCGAGGGACCGCGTGTGACAGTGAAGCTTGGGCAAGACTTGACGCCGATGGACCGAGGCAATGGTGAAGAGCAAGTGAGGTCAAGATCAATGAACCAATACGATCACGTGATGATATGAAGTGGATCATATCATTTGGTGATTGGTTGGTGCATGTGTTGCATCAACGTCGGAGGAGTTGGAATGGAATGCGCAAGGCAAAGGTATAATCCTAGAACATTTCATTTCACCGGTCAAAGGTTGTGTAGAAAAGTGCATGACCGGGTTTAGGATAGATGGCCATACTATTAAGAGGGGCAAACTTGTTTGTATATCGGTCATCTAGTGCCATTTGAGCGATTGAACTTTGCATACGTGATAGGATCGAGTGACGTGACAAGTTGAGTGGCTAACTCCTTTAAGAAAAAGATTGTGAAAATGCTAACACACGTGTATAAGGTGGTGAACACTTGTTGGTGTTGGCACATTTGTGAAGGCGGTGGAGTTTGAGCGGTTGAGAGGGGTCTGGGGTCCTCTCTCCCTCCCGCCTCGCAAGCTCGGCGAGATTCAGGCGTTTTCGAGGAATTGAAATGACTAATTTCCTTTATGCCGAAGGTTGGAAGAAGTGGTGAAGTCGTGGGAGAGTTCTCTGCTGAAAACCAGGCGACAGACGCTGGGTTTGCAGGCGTCGGACGCGGGCCTGGCGTCTGGTGCTAAACTCTAACTCGCGCGACATAGGCAGGCGTGCACTGGTGCGTTTGTTGCTTGGGTGAGGGACGCGTGACATTAGCGTCTGTTGAGGCTATACAGAGGCGACGTAGAAGCTAGCGGCATCAGACTTGCTGGTGAAGTGGTGACAGACGCTGGACGTTAGCGTCCCCTCCGTGTGACGTCAGCTGTTCGCGAGGCAGCGTGGCGCTGAGTACTCGTCGGATGTTGATGTCAGCGTTTGGTGATGGAGCGTCTGACGCGTCTAACGACCGAGCGAGGAAACGAGCTCTCTGGACTGCGTCCGCCATAGTGTTAGATGCTGGGAGTTCAAGCGTCGGACGCGTCTGTCGAGTGGTGCTGAAGCGCAGTATCTTTTTAGTGACCGTTGGAGATCAACGGTTCTCGTTCAATCGAGGACACGTGGCGTTGATCCGTTGCGAGCTGTTTAGGGGCATCGGACACTGGCCGCGTCTGTTGATTGGGCAACAGACGCATCTGGTGACCCCGTTTTCAGCTCAGTGAGGAGGCAACGGCTCTATTTCGTGGAGGGGCTTATAAATAGCCCTTTGGCCAGCCATGGCTGGTAGCTGAGCACACTTTAGTCTTAGTAGCTTATGTTGTGGTGCTTGGAAGCCCCCTAACTTACTCATGTTTCATAGTGTTCATCAGATCGAGTGAGAGAGCGATTCTAGTGCGATTGCATTGTGAGATTGCATCGAGTGGCACTAGGTGATCGCGTTGCAAGCCGGTGGTGCTTGTTACTCTTGGAGGTTGCCACCTCCTAGACGGTTTGGTGGCTTGAGGCTCCGTCGAAGCTCGCAAGAAGATTGTGCGAGGCTCCGGAGAAGCTTTGTGAGGGGGATTGTGCTCACCCCGCGGGGATCGCGAAGAGCAACTCTAGTAGAGCGTGTCATTGAGCTACCACACTTAATGGTGGGTTCTTGCGGCGCACTTTGAGAGAGCTCGGTTGTGGATACCGATTAGCCGTCGAACCACGAAGTATTGGTCGACACAACAGATACGTAGCTTGGTGGCAATCAAGTGAACCTCAGGAGAAAATCACCGTGTCAACATTGTCTACTCTTCTCGGTGATTTGCCTTCGTGCAATACAAGCTTGTATTTACCTTCATATATACCTTGCTTGTGTTGTTGCTCTTGTATCTAGTTTGTGCTTGTGTAGCTAGCTAGATATCTTCTTGCTTGTGTAGCTAAAAGTATCCCCTTTTGTGTGGCTAATTTGGTTTGTGTAACCTTGTTAGTCATATTGCTTAGTTTGTGTAGCTAAGTAATTTGTGCTCTCTAATTTGACATTGGTTGCCTTGTTATTGAGTATTGCTAGTGAGCCTATGAGCTTTATGCTTTTGCTTACTAGAATTATGTAGGAGCTCCTCAGTGTTTGAAGTACTAGTTGCATAGGTTTGTGTGACCTTGTAAGTTAGAATTGGTTAGGTGGGCTCTCGCTAGGAAGACACCTTATTTGCTTGATTAGAATCTTTTGTAAGGTGCTAGAATTATAGATAGAGGGGTATAATCTTGGCTAGACCGATAGATTTAATTCTGCACTTGTTTCGATTAGCCAACATAATTAAGTTTTAGAAATAACTATTCACCCCACTCTAGTCCATCATCTCAACCCTTCATATGGCCGTCAATGGATGAGCAACATTTGGTTCGCAAATGACTTGGACATGGATATCCACCACAGGAGAATATTTTCCGTAGATGCTGGATAAGCTCACCCACAAAAATCTGCTAGATAAGCTTATCCACATCTTCTAATCTTTGTCATTGATAAATAAATTAAGGATTACTAGTGTGTTATATTATTACTTAGTAATTATGATGGCAGGATTAATTTTGATAAGTGCTAATATGTCGATTAATGCATATTTGTGAGCACCTGCTGCCGTATACAAACTCAAGGATTATACAAAATCAGTTTCGGTGAAAGGACGTCCGTGGCAGATGGCGAGCTTCTATCGCCTCGCCTGAACAAAAAAAAAACTCGACCAGTTTATATAAAATTTTAAATATGAATGCAATTATTTAATTATAATAGTTAAGTGATGTCAGCCTTATGGCGCAGCAGTGAAACTTTACGTCAAGAGAAAATTTCCTATTTAATATTGAGCTTGGGAGGTGCCCCAACCGCGGAGGCGGCAGCCATCCCGAGCCGCCACACGCGACTCCGACTCCTCAGTGACTTTATAGAGCAAAGTCACAATGTAGCTTTGTTTCAATCTCCACCATCCAACTAGCATCTAACGACTGCAGAGACTTCCAGGTCCATCAGCCCACAGCAGGCGACATATAGCAGGTCAGCACAAGCGATTTCAAGCAAAAGCTTCTATATATACATTTTAGTACACATCTATATATCTATACTAATTTTAAAGAGCAAAAAAAAAATTCCTGATTAACCTAAATAGAAATTTCTTGATCTGAAACGATTTCAGATTTTTTTTTATTTTCAATTTTTTTCTTTTTTCCGTTCGCTTCGGTTAGCCGAGTCTGTTTTGGATAATTTTCCTGGCCTTCATTTTTCCTGTCCGTAAAGATTAGGGAAACTGCCCTTCAGATTTTCAGTTTATTTTTATATTTTCCTTTGTGGAGTTGTTATCATTTTTTCTCATGGATGTGTTTCGGTTTGTTTTCGTTTGTTTTTTCCGTCTGGTTCGTGGAAACTTCAGCTTTCATTTGTTTTCCTTTCTTTTATCCATCTGCCAAAATTTCTTCCCTATTCTAAAATTTCTTTCCTTAGCTAACTTCGTGAACGTCCATTTTGTCTTTGCATCTCCAAGAGTATCCTAATCTTTTTACAATCCTTGTTTTTTTGTAAGATTGAAATATACACCTCTTCAACAACTCTCAATCCATCCTCCCAAACTTTTAGCACTCGGAAAAAAACCCTGTTCAACGACTCCTAATCTATCCTCCCAAACTTGTTTTTCTCAGCGTCCTTCTGCCGCGACGAGTTGCTCTGCTCAACCACGCCTCAAGGTAAGAAGAGAAAGCTGCAGTTTGTCGGTGGAGGGAGGTGGCGGCAGCTTAGATTTGCACGACCACTTCCACTTCCACTTCGTGGTGAAACACTACGAGGTACACTCCACTGGTATCTTCACTTGCCTCACTGGCCCACGCTTGGTACTTGGTACTTGGTACCAACTACCAAGTACCAAATGCCACTCTGGCCCACTCTTCGGATGCTCCCAGGAGGTGCCCGGATCTGGCGGCGGGGCTTCAATCTGCTCTCCCCGGCGGCGGATACGACGATGCGGCGGCGTGGTGCGCCTAGATCCGGCGGATCAAGCTTCCCCAATGCGAATCCGGTCACCACTGACGCAGATCCGGCGAAGGAGGCCGGCTGCGCCTGGATCTGGCGATGGCGGCAGCCTGCGTCCCTGCTCCTACGTGCGACACAGTAGGGCTAGATCTAGGTACTGGGCTCGGGAACAGGCTCGCCGGTGGGTTCGGGAACGGGCTCGCCGGCGGGCTCATGGATTTTTTTTTTGTTTTTTTCCGATCAATTAACCGAGACGGGAGTTCTAAGGTGCCCGCCTCCGTAAACAGATTATCCGAGGTGGGTAGGGAACCACCTTCGTTATGCCATCATTAACAGTGATCTTTGATTGGAGGCGGTTGCTTTTGCCCGTCTTCAAAAATGAAAAATGCCCGCCTCCATAAAGTTTTGTGTAGTAGTGAGTTATATATGTGAACTAAAATGTATGAAGTTATTTGTGTTGATTTTAGCAATACAATATTACTTTGTTGGCTGCCAGTTTATTTTTGAGAGTGAGCTGCTACTAGTGCGCTAGTCATTTTTGCTTCAATCTACAAACTGTCAGAAGCTTTTGCTTGAAATCACTTGTGCTGGCCTGCTGTGCGTGGCCTGCTATGTGAGCTGATGAACCCGGTGTCTGCAGCCGTTAGATGCTAGTTGGAGGGTGGAGATTGAGGCAAAATTACATTGTGACTTTGCTCTGTAAGATTACTGAATCCGGCTCCCCTCCCCTCCTTGCCCCATCGCGCCGCCACCCCACTCCTGCCCGGCGCGCCTCCCGGGGCGGCGACCGCGGCGGCCAGCCGGGCCAGCCATCTCGCGACGGCCAGCCAGCCCTCGGTGGCCGGGTTGAGCGCGTGCGCGGCGTGACCTAGCCCACCAAACAGCCCCTGCCCCTCCGCTCGGCATCCACATTTCACTCTCTGTTGCGTGCGGGCGGCTCCTCCGAAATCCCGACGACGGCTCCTCGCGCTCGCCTCTGCTGTGTGCGGCGTGCTTGCGTCGTCCGGCCTCGACAGCGCCGCGGCGGCTCCCTGCCTGGGCTTCCATTGCCCTCAGTCACTCTTCCATGTCCCCTGCCTCCCGGGCCGTCCCGGCTGCTCCCTGCAAGAACTCTTCCATAAGGTGAGTACGATCTCGCGCACAGCCTTTGAGATGTCATATGCGAGGCCGCAAAAGAGGGTTTAGAAGCTGCTTATTGCGGTGAGATTCGATACGATTTTACTGGTTTTTGGATTTTGGAAAGATCATACATGATTATTTGACGATTAGATCAAATTTAGGAGCGTTATATGTTGGGTTCATGGGCAACCTGAATCGCAATGTTTCTGCCGTTCCTGACTGCTTCCTGAGGGCAAATTTGTCTGATATCGTCTCTTTTCTGCAGGTTGATCATCGTATACTGAAGGCTATTGCCATTGATCACTGTAAGTTTCTTATGTTTATATCTGCTTCATGCCTTTTTTACTTTTTACATTCTATATGTAATGTTGGCATGAACTGAAGATTATTTCTCCCCTCAAATGAAGCGTTTTTTATTACCATGGTCTGTTTAGTCAACCAACAATCTTGTTGCTTATTGTTTCTTGGATTGGTTTCTTCCCAGCAAATTAATGACGCAGTGATTGTTTTTTGGTTACTCCTTTATAGGATGGAATACGTAAGAGCAATGGTGACAGGAAGAGGGAAGATAGCCACAGGATGCGGCAGTACAGGTCGCAGCTTGAACAAGAAGTTGGTGATATCTTGAGCCCTGAATTTATTCTTCACTATACTGTAATGGTGTCACCTGATGTGAATTATTAACCCTGTGAAAATTGTGCAGGTCAAGAAATTCTGAGGCAGCTTCAAGAAGAGGTTGATCTGCATGTGGTGTTCCTGCACCTATAGTGAAGCCTTCTATGAAACTTCCACACAATGTGTGGCCGTGTGGGTTTTGCATAACTCTGGTGACTAATTTCAAATGTTTCCTTGTGCTTATTCAATGTCATCTCCTAGCCAGTTAATGCATTCAGTGACCACGCTCACTTGTCCTTTGCATGATCTTTTAACAGATGGCTTACAGATAGAAACATGAATGAGACTAAACCAAATTAACTTTAGAAGGGAAGTTCAATCTGTACCCAGTTGTCCTTTGCTTACCTGTTTAATTTTAGATGAAAAATGCAATATTGAGTTATCCATTTTCTTAAACTATTTGTTTCCTTTTTCTTGTCATGACTCATGAGAAGCCACTGGATTTTCTTCAACTATTTGTTTCCATTTCCTTAACTTATTTGTTGTGCAGGATAAGACTATGGGAAAATGACAAGTTAGCTTAGGCTGGTGGAGAAGAGACAGTGACACATTAGAAACACCAGGTGACATTAGAATTCTGGGTTTTAGTGTTTATTCAGTTTTCCTCAAAGAATTCTGACCTGAACCTTTAACAAATGCAGTGGAAACAAATCAGTTTGGATTTCATCTCATAGGGCAAAAAGGAATAGCCATAATGACAGGACCACTGCAACTAGTATTATATTATTTTTCTTGGTTTACAGCTACATTCTGTGTATGTGTTGCCAATTTATTTGAGATGGAGTAATGCTCCTGTTGGTAACAAACAAGTTATAAAAATGTACTCCTTCACTTTTAGACTACATATGTTTGATCTGTTTGATGATGGTTTAGCCATCTGGAATGGGTCAATCTAAGTTTGTTATTTTTTCAATAATTATTAGGAGAGGTTCATCCATAGTTTTTTTAATAATCTTTCTTTTTTTGATATTTTTTTTAATAATCTTTCTAATATATTCATATGCAGGTAATGAGGAAGAGCGAAGAAGGGCTGAAAATGGTAATATCAATAGAATTCTTGTGCAAACTTATGGGCTAAAGTTGAGGCTTCCAAAATGGAGAGAACATGTATATTATTTTTAATTTTTGAAAACATATTGAATTTATTGGCTTGGTTTGTCAAAAATAATCTCAGATCAATGAATCTATTCATACATTTTTCACATTTCCAAACTTTACATATACAAATTAAGTTATACTCCAAGTTTAAAACATTTGATTTATGACAACCTCAAAACATCAGTTATTCGAAGACTGCAAGAAGTATGCCTTTTAGTTAATTGATTTGTCTGGTTATGTGCTTCTATAAGCTTGTCGTTCTTAATTCAACTTAATTCTATTTTCACTAATCTTGTAGTACTGATAGAGTATATAGCCATTGCAGGTCCAAAAGGGTTTCTGATGTCTGGACATCACCTGAAGCAAGAAGACAACATTGGCAGATCAGTAGCGGTAGCTAGAATTGAGAATTTATGTTTTATAGCTGGCAAAATGTTTCTGATGTATTTTTTTGTTAAATTTAGTTGTATAATACACATTCTTTGTATGGCCTATTGGCATATGTACAGGACAAATTTCTATAATGTACTGAAAATGATGCAATGAATTGGAATCTCTCTTCATGGTCTTGTTGTACTCTACTTATATGACGAAATACCATTGTAGTTTGGTTGTTTTCATGTGTATCCCTCGAATAAAGCCGTGGCGTTAGCACGGCACTATACTAGTTATAATAGTTAAGTGATGTCAGCCTTATGGCAGTAGTGGAACTTCACGTCGAGAAAATTCCCTATTTAATATTGAAACTTAAAATCTTCTGTATCTGTCACCCATTTTATCTTGGGACGTGCTAGCGTCCGGACATCCGACAGGATAGGATTCTGTCGGATGACCATTTCCCACGCTCACCACACTGCCTACCTGTCTGCTAATTCGCCTTGCCCGCATGCGCATCGCGCCATCGTCGTGTTCGTACGACTTGCTCGCAATTCGCCCCGTTCGCCTCGATTCGACCTGCCCCTATCCATTTGCCTCGCCCCATCGTGCCCCCGACCGCCAGCCCTCAGCGCGCCGCACCCCATTCCCCGATGTCCGTGCCTTGCTACACGCCCCTGACTCTCCGAAAAGCATGAAACACGTGCAACATGAAACACTGAACGTAACATACGTCTGCAGATAAAACCTCTAGAAAATACACTTGCAACATATGTGTAAAAACATATGCAACATCCGGATAGAACACTTGCAACTTGCAACATAAAAACACTTGCTGCAACGAAAGACAAATGAAACATTTGAAACATAATGTATTATTGCAACAAATGTGTAAAACATATGTAACATCCTTATCAAAACGCTTACAACATACGTTTGGACAGATGAAACATTTTGAACAAACTCTTACGACATGTCTCTGAAACACTTACAACATATGCAACATGTGCAATATCCATATGAAACAACTGCAATATACCTCTGAAACGTCTGAAACACTTGAAACATATATTTGCAACATAGGGGAGGGGGCGCGCCTATGCCGATCAATTCCGGTCGTCAGGGTGGGAGGCGGCGGCAAGTGGCGGCACGCGAGCACCACTAGCATCCAGCACCAGCCGCGCGCGCAAGCACCACTGCTGAGCTTGGGTTGGCCGGGTAGGCGGCACGCACGACGAGCGGAGCGAGCACCACCAGCACCAGTGCGCGCAACGGGGCGTGAGCGAGTGACGGTAAATCGGGCGCGTGGCAGCAGCGAGGAGAGTGCGCGTCTGTGTCCAGGACGAGGCAGCCACAAGACACTGCGACAGGGGAGGAGGAAGCAGAAGGGATAATGATAGGTTTTTTTAATAAACTTGTGGGCAGAGCAAGTGACAAGGTAAAAGCACAAGCAACGAGGCAGTGGGCCTACGGGAGCGTCTGACGATTTGCTCGTGTTGTAAGATGCGTAGCATTACCATTTTATCTTTTGTTTCCGAGTGACACTTCAGTCATTTTTTGGATGTAACGGCATTAAGTCGAAGACAAAAAGACCATATTGCCACTCCTATGTATTTTTTTTGGGCATACCGTCTTCCTACTGCTGTATATTTTGTCTCGTTCATTTATTTGTAGATGTTTTTTTTTGGTATTTTAGTAGCTTATCTTCTGTATGAATCTCACACAGGAGGAACAAGATGATCTTTTCGCCTTGGACTTAACGCCGTTACCGTCACTGCAGTAGTGTCAATTAGGGAAAGTGTTAGATAGGGAAGATTCTAAGTTTTGTTGTCAAATATGGAAGGAAATGTTTTTTAGTGTCAAATAGGGAATTTCCTCACACCAAATTCAGCGGGTGACAACACTTAATGACTTAATTGAGAATTACTTAAGAATTTCAAGTTCACTTAGCTATTAGATATTGATCTACTATATATGTTGATTAAAGGTTTTGCTTGATACTATAATATAGAAGTCATACACCAGTATGCATGGAATGGATGATCACTCAAAATTCATATGAAGTGACAGTTTGCTTCCAACCGTTGTATTCACATTTTAAGAAGTTGAAGTCAACTTTATTAATTACGAGCTTGGGATACGGGGTATCACAATAAAGAGCAGAATTTTTTTATGAAACAAACAACACTAAATTGGTTGGATGAAGAATTATGCAAAGAACTCCGGAAGTTTAAATTAATACTGCTTCAAAAATCTAGAATATAAACCTCGGTGGCTCAACTCCATAAGTGCTTAATTTTATAAACATTGTCAAAATGTATTTCCCTGAGTCACAACACAAAACTATATGACTTGTAGATGTGAATCTTAGTCCACCAAGATCATGGATGAAGCTGATAAATTGCAAGAACCACTTAACCTAGAGTTCATCTTTTGGTGCTGGCAAGCAGTCCTCATCCCAGAAGTAGGGGAATTTCAGCTTCGCGGCTGTATGAGGCACACTCCAATCATCATATATAAATCTGTAACATGAGATGTCACTGAATCTCAGAGAGCTATCCATTGCTCATATGTGTGTTATTCACTTGCAATTAATTGCTGTACAATCAAAATTGCTACAGATACCCATATAACACAAAATATGGTACTGATAAAGACAACGGTGATGTCAATGGTAACAAAGTGAAAGGGATCATGACACATGTGAATAATACTAACATATTTTATTTAGAAATGTTTGTGGGGGAAAAAATACTAAGGCCTTGTTTAGATTGAAGATGTTAGAAAAATTTAGAACTGTAGCATTTCGTTTGTATTTGACAAATATTGTCCAATCATGGGCTAACTAGGCTTAAAAGATTCGTTTCGTGATTTACAACTAAACTGTGTAATTAGTTATTTTTTTTACCTACATTTAATGTTGCATGCATGTGTCCAAAGATTGATGTGATGGAGAGAGAGTGAAAAAATTCTAACTTTTGGAGGTGATCTAAACAAGGCCTAAAGAAGGTTAAATCGATAAATCAAAGTGATATAGTCATACAGATAGTATCAGATGTTGAAAATGCCAATTTTTGAATAATTCATCAGGTGTATAGCACATCTAGCAATCTTGTGATAGAGTTCAATGTTCATCACATCAATATTCATATATTTGCATGTATTTTTTTAGATAAGATCGACAATTTACATTTGCATCCATCTTTTGAAGTTTTTGAAAAGAAGTAAGACTTTTTATGCTATCCAGGATAGACCCTTGTTCCAGCTTTTTATCCCCTCATCATCATATGTCCTTACAACTTTAGCATCTATCTTGACAAGGATGACTTATAGTTTAAATGAAATAAAAACTCATTAAGTCTTGGTTGTTCCGTAGTTGTGAGAACTTAGAACTGTAGGGGAATATGAATGATGATTCTCAGAGACAAGGATAAAATATATTTGCAATTTTGCAGTATATTCAATCAAGTTTTGACACATAACTGTTATTAGGCATGGCCAAAATGTTCTGAGACGACACAGGTTACTCTGAACTCCGAAATAGTCTTTATGCATGGATCAATTAGCATATGTAGCTGAGTGAAACACAATGTTAAAGTAAGATATGCTCACATCTTGATGGGTGGGCGCGATATGATCACAAGAACTTGCAAATCTTCGTGCTCATCAGAATTCCAGACCTGCAAGAAAGAGAAAGATGATGTAGACACTAACAAATAGAACCTACCCACCAGAAATAAGCTCTGACAATATCTTGAAACTAGCCAAGGACAGTACCATATAATCAGCAGAGTTGTGCAAATCAGGACATGAGGTATGACTGTATCAGAGAGTAAAAATGCATATAGAATGAATAAAAAAATGCATGTAAATGGCAACCCTTCTCTTTTACCTGATGTGGATCATTTACAGGGATCGAAAATGTCGTATTCTGAAAAACAGGAATTTCCTGCGGCTGCCCTGGGTACTTCAGCGAGCTCGACCCCAGTAAGAGTGTGCCTTTCCCTTTGAGGACAATGAAAACCTCTTCACAAGAATGCCTGTGGATTGGGGTCCTTTGACCTGGACCAAATGTCTGAAGCCACACTTCCACCTGCAGGAGAACATTTCATGAAGAAGCAACAAGGAATCATATCAGCAACCACGCTGTCCATAGATTATTCGGATATGAGCCCTCAGCAACTCAGCCATCAAGCATATCTACACATGACTATGTCCTTTGAACTCATAGCAGCACGAACTGAAATTACAGTCTAACTCCGGAGTTCACATAGAAGCAAGGAATTATCATGCATCCAGATACATGAGTGCATTCAATTAATCTTTCCACTACTCGAATACTTGCTCATGCCAATATTGTTTGGGAAAACACACTGTGGCCGTAGGGTTTATTCCTCACCTCCTTCATCCCGTGAGCAAGCGCACCGGTGACAGTTATATGAGAGAATCCTTCCCTCCCATAGTTGCTCTGCTGCATTTGGCTTATGTCTCTCACCCGTGAGTTGTCTGGATACATCAGAATATCATCAGTACACTAATAAAGATTTGCTACAACTGTATCAAAAGGAGAGATGCTCAGTTCTGTCTCGAATTCGCAAGGAACTGTCTCAAATCGTGTATTTAGAGATACTGCTAATCCACACATATACACACACAAAAAAAAAAGTGATATTGGGACTTGGGAGGTAAGGTCAAGCGGCAATTTTGGAAGTTCCAAGAAATCCGAGAGGGGGGAATGGAGAAGGGGACAAAGGGGGAAGGTGCACCTCGCGGGCAGGACGAGTCGGCTACTGGGAGGAACGAGGCAGCAGCCGCGAGGAGGGCCGCGAGGAGGAGCCCACGACCGACGGCGGCGAGGTGGGGTCCTCGGGCTGCCCCGGCGGCGGGTAGTCCACGCACCATGTTCTTCCGGCGCTATCGGTTTTCTGTTTTCATCCTTCCGGCGGTTTTTGCAGTTCTGGGCTCTTCTTGCTTCTGGTTGTTTGCTTCTGGAAAGTCCGGTGCCTGGTTACTGTTTATGCAGTCTTCTTCAAAATTCAGCGCGAGTGTTGCACAATCATCATCAGTCTTCCACTGTTCCTCCGGTTTTGTTGCAAGTCGATGTTTACCAAGCCAAAATATAGAATAGTTTTCACATGTAATTTGTTTAGTACCAAAATTTTGAAAATACCTTCCAAAAGTTTGACAAGACAAGTTTATTGGCAGCAAACCATGTAGGCTTATCTTACTAAAATTATATTTTAGCAAACCAAGTACAAGCTTATCTTACTAAAGTTTGACAAAAACAAGCTTATGGCAGCAAATGTTTGTTCGCTTGAGCTTATTCATCACTACTTTTCAGCCATGGAATAACATTTTCTTCTCACAATATTTCAGCATAAACATCGGCATAAGCCAAATTTCAGCATAAGCGAACACTAAACCAACCAAGCAGACTGTAGATCCTTATATCCTTATTCTACCTCAATATTTAAGAGACTTGCAACGTATGGCTTGGAAAAAGTTAGACATGAAGAATCTTACCCACTTAATAAGCTATTGCTACAAATTTATGACTTACATCTCTCGGTCTTCAAATTGACATCCATAACACAATCACTTCAATTACATTTATAAATCTTAGACCCAAAGAAACAATTTTTCAAAACTTAGAAGTGTTGAACACTACCCAAGTGCAATTTTTATGTTGTGTGGAATAGATTGGTGCAACTTTTATGATGCATCGTCAAATAAACTAGGACAGCGTAGTAGGCCACGTGGTGCACACTGTTGGTGCCAAAAATTAGGTACTCTTTTCGGTGGCGTGAAGTGGTTTAAATGGTAGACCTGCCTTTGTTACATTTGCAAATGCACCTAGTGTAACAGTCCAAAAATGAATCCAGTGGGACAAATTCACGAAATGAGCGATACTACTGTAGCTCGGGGGCAGTGGGGCGAATACTGTAGACAGGAGGTACAGTACATCCGGAATCCGGTACTGTACCGGTCCAATACTGCAGCTCTAACCTGTAGTAGTCGTACTGTTCACCGAATCGGTCCAGGCCAGTTTCGGCTACTGTTCACCGGTTACTGTAGCATCACGAAATACTGTGCGCCCAGAAATTTAGTGCCAAACCGTGAATCCTGAGATGGTTCGACCAGCTTAAATACCAGGGCCAGAGACACGTAGTAACCTTCAGTTAACCGTTTTGAGCGAAGTGAGGACGAAAGCTCAAGCGGGTTGCTACGCAGGTGAGATCACTCCTCAGCAGAGTGGGCCTGGGCCATGTATGCCGGGACTGAATGTTACACCTAGAAGGCTACCTGTTCTGTGATCATTCGAAACTATAGAATGAGACAAATGTAAGAACACATCTCTAGTTGGGGGGTGTGGTCCACATTCCACCCCAATCTTCCTCTCTAAACACTCTTGCGAACACACACTTCTGCCTCACTTGTGCTTACGGTGGTCTCACGCACATAGAGAGAGAGTACACAAACACAAGAGCTGCATCCGTCTTACTTACCTAACTCAAGATGCCTCAACAAAGTTTTTGTTCGCTCCCGTATATACATGATTTATACAAGACTCAACCTCCACACAGAAGGACTAGGATAAGCCTAAGTCGGTTGATGGGCAACAAGAGAGTGACCCTTGTCTTAGGGCACCCACAATATATACTTAAAAAGGTAGCCTTAAGTAATAAATACAACACTTTTCTAGCAACAAACATTATGAAGCTACACCTTGAGAAAAAGAGACCATAAGGTACACCATAAGGGCGTCCGCAATGGCTCGACCAAGTCGCTAGCTGACCTAGACATGAGATCAAATAAAAAAAAGAGAATACAAAACTGTGCAACATGCATAGAAGAGAGATTGCAGGTACATAGAAGAGATATACAAACATAGGTTTTCTTAAGAGACGTGCAGGTCTAGCGCTTCAATCGAATTTATTTCTTCTATTGTCTTTCTTCCAAATAGCACAAAATGTGTCGTTTGCTAGCTATTTGATAGCTTGTTGGGAAGGCCTAAGCTAATGGTTTGACCATAACTATTCGATAGCTTATTGAGAACGCCCTAAGCTAATGGTTTGACCATAAGAAACATATAAAAACAATTTCCCTCTTCTCTCCGTCTCATGTGCAATATATCTAGTGGGACTTAGAGGCCGTAGATGTTTGGGACTGCTCCGCTCCTATTTTTTCAGCTCTGCTCCACAAACTCCACCTAGAGCAGCTCAGCTCCACCGTGGAGTTTGTGGAGCAGGTGGAACTGTTTGGCACACAGCTCTGCTCCAGCTCTAGGAATATGTTGTTTCCATGCAATTATGCCCTTGATTGAAATTGTACTTTATATTTTCCGAGAAAAACAGAAAACAAATGATAAAACATTAGCAGAGTCCATAATTCAAATACAAATAATTGTCAGGTGAATTCTCGATGGAGAAGGCCACACTGATCATCAAGCTGGGGCTGGTTTGTGCATCTTAGGTGCCTTCTCATCGATCGGACATGGCTGAGGTGGTCAGTATGCTTGAGATGGTGAGGAGTCCTCACGGTACCCCAGAGGATGATCTGGTTTGAGATCCATGTACTAGATTTTTTTTCTCTTTTCTCATTCTTTTTTCATTCGTTTTTGGGTAGATACATGTTGGTCTGTTCTTGTTGAGGCTCAGTACAGATGCGGCCTGTGCCGATTGCCGAGTACTCTACCGGGCCCAGTTGGCTGCCTGGTCAAGACACGTCGGAGGACGTTTAACCGAGTTTGGCCCAGCATGGAGTGCTGCCATATAGGTTAGGGGAAGTAATCCGTGATTAATGAGTGGTAATGTGGGTAATTATCTCATAGAGTAAAAGACACTACCGGTCCTTAAACTTTTCCAGGTGTGTCATCCCGGTCTATGAACTTTTAAAGTGTGTCATCCCGGTCCATGAACTTTTAAAGTGTGTCATTCAGATCCATATACTTTTAAAGTGTGTCATCCTGGTCCATGGACTTTTTTAGATGTGTCATTCTGGTCTATGAACTTTTAAAGTGTGTTATCCCGGTCCATGGAACCCATGGAAGGCGGTTTGCTACAGTAAACGGTGGTATGCTACGGTTAACGGTGGTTTTGCTACAGTGTTCGTTTTTTATCTTTTCTTATTTATTTTGTCTGAATCTTTGAAAAATCATAGTAAATCACAGAAAAATCATAAAATGAAAAAAATCAATTTTGTTGTACTCCACATGAGTAGATCTACACAGTGAATATATAATATGGTATGCTTTAGTACAAAGTTTTTACTATGAAGGTTTTGTCTTTTTCTTTTTTATTTATTTGGCTAAATCTTTGAAAAATCATAGTAAATCACAGAAAAATCATAAAATAAAAAATCTAATTTTGTTGGACTCCACATGAGTAGATCTACACGGTGAATATATAATATGGTATGCTTTAGTCCAACAAAATAATTATAGAAGCTGCAGCTATGAATTATTGCAATTAATTACAAAAAAGCATACATCTAAAGCTACAACAAAAAATTTGTACTAAAGCATAACAAAATAATATATTCACCGTGTAGATCTACTCATGTGGAGTACAACAAAATTGATTTTTTCATTTTATGATTTTTCTATGATTTACTATGATTTTTCAAAGATTCAGACAAAATAAATAAGAAAAGATAAAAAACGAACACTGTAGCAAAACCACTGTTTACCGTAGCATACCACCGTTTACTGTAGCAAACCGCCTTGCATGGATTCCATGGACCGGGATGACACACTTTAAAAGTGCATGGACCGGAATGACACACCTTAAAAAGTCAATGGACCAGGATGATACACTTTAAAAGTATATGGATCTGGATGACACACTTTAAAAGTTCATGGACCGGGATGACACATTTTAAAAGTTCATGGACCGGGATGACACACCTGGAAAAGTTTAAGGACCGGTAGTGTCTTTTACTCTTATCTCATAACTCCATGTGGGAGTACAAAACTCTAAAAACAGGAGTACCCCTGAGGTGCTTCAGAAAAAACATGAAGTTGACCTCTAGCTTCACTTTTTTTTTTGAGCGGAGTTCCTGAAGCTAGAGAATGTTTGACAACGCGGAGCTAGAATAAAGCTAGAAAAACAGGAGCGGAGCAGTGCTAGACACCGCGTAGTACTGCTTCCTGCGACATACTCCCTCCGTCCCTAAATACTTGTCGCTTTACGCTTCTCGAGAAACAACTTTAATTAAGTATATATTAAAAAATATTAATATTTATGGTATATAATTAGTATCATTGGAAAGGTCTTTGAGTCTAGTTTTTTAATAAATTTATTTGGAGATATAAATGTTGCACGCATTTTATATAAATCGAGTCAAACTTGTGGGCACAAAAACCGAAAACGACATCTAATAAGGGACAGAGGGAGTAGCCATTATGAAATTTATTAGCTATTGTTACCTGTATAGAGCCCCAGGTTTATTGCTCGTTGAGCCACCAACATTGCCCTTGCCCTTAAAAAGCGACAGCAGGGCCACATACCCAAAAAGCCAACGCACGCCAGCTGGCATACTCGGGTTCGGTGCGGATGAGTTTGCAATCTTTAGTAGAGCTTTATATTAGCATATTGAGCTGCAGATTTCTTCCGCTATGCTGTCTTCCAACTCAATACTCTTCTGCTGCCGTTACCAATGGTTAAATTCACACTGATGGTGCACATCACGTGTCCTCAACACCAACAGAAACACAGGAGGTGATCAGGAACAAGAGACGGCACCGACGGCATACATCACAGCTACGGGCAAGTGGTTTATCCTTCATTATTTCCATGGATTTCATGCAAATCTACACATAATAATATGTCTATTCTCTCCCTTGGCAGGGACAGATAGAAGGAATTCATCAAACAATGTGATGTGGTGTCACAGAAATGGCACTAGTCTGCAGCAGCTTATTCTCAGTCGATCTAAATGGATAACATGATGATCCATTGTCGGTGTATGCCCCCACTGAAAGCTGTGGCCGGCGCTCCTTTTGTTATCTCACTGCACGAAGCAAGAAAATGAGCATGATTTTTTTCCCCAAAGATAACAGGATAATGAAAAGGGCAAAGTAGACATTTGCAGGTGAATTTGAGACACTTAAGTTGTGCCTAGGTAAACCAAGTAGAGGATTCCAGCATTTCAGATCTAATTCCTAACAGGAAAACTCTTTTGTTGATTACAAGTCAGGAAGACAGTTCGAGTAAAATACATATTAAGCATCTGGTTAACAAAACACAGAATGTAATTTGGATGAAACAGCCTTTCTGAAATCTCGTTTGTTTTGACCTGGCCACACGAAAAATATCATCCAGGGTTTTCAAACAGTACTAATAAGAGTGATTTTGTTTTTGAGACTGCTTAAAATTGTCTAAACAAGTAAAACAAGATATGTTGTTTAGAAATTGTTTATCCAGCCAAACAAAAATAATGGGTAAAAAGGTGGATCCATTGAACATCACCTTGCCAGTCAGATATAAGCTATCCAAAACAGCAAACCCTGCAGCTACGCCACCTTCATCTGATGAAGAAACTTTCGTTCGCATCAAGTAACCACATTGTTCATTGATGACCACTTTATCTTTGTTCCTGATCAAAAATCGAGTAGTGTAGTACTCTTCATCAGAAAAAAACAGCACCATATGCAAAGCACTATTGACTATTGTGTTTATTTCTGAAGTTACTATACCGCAGATAAGCTCCATATATTCCAAGCTCAGAAATTGCAAGACCCTCGTGGCAAACACCACCACGAACCAGATAAGCAAGAGAAGCTTTTGGAAAGATTCTTTGCATCAGTATGTAGGCTGCAAGTGCATCTCCTCCTTCCTTCTGGAGTCCGACAAGTGTTTCCCTCAAATCAAGACCGTAGATGTTGTTTCCTGTCCACAAATTGCATATTCAAGAAACAGTAAGAAATGATATGCATATGTCAATGGATACGAACCTCCGCCTTCACGTTGAGGCTTCAACACAAACAACTCAGGTTTTTCCACTGCAGTTTTTATAATCTCTTCATCATCCAAACTCCATAGCCCAGCAAAACATTTGCGAACCTTGTCAATTTCCTCCTTACTCTCAAGGAACCTATATGGACAGAACAAATGACAGTAAGAACGTGAAGTTTTAAATATTACACCAAAGACTAATAATGATCCGATAATTATATGTTAGAAATTGAGAAATGCTGGAACAAAATATGATCGACACAAATGTTCAAGAAGTACTACCCTTTGTCACTAAAAAAATATGATCACCTTTCAAGCACATTAGGCTTTGCTAGTTCTTGTTGAATCTTTTTGGTTCCCACTAAATGATATGATATTGAAGGACACTTCACAGCAGATGATTGTTCCATCATAAGTCTTGCACTCCATTCCTAGAACATAAATGAAGCTCATAATGGCAATTTAAGCATATTATCATCAACAAAAACAACCAGTATGTCACTACCTCTCCAATATGGGAACAATACAAATCAAAGTATTTTGACTTTATTTGCAAGAACGAAGTTCACGTGTAACAGGGAAATACAGAGACCCAAATATATTAAGGATAAGACTGAAAAGTCTGAAAGAATTTTATTTTTGGGCAGTTAGTTTTCATAACTGAAAACACAAAAGACTCTTAACAATAGGCAAAAGGTGTATTCATACTGCTTCTGAGGGATAATCATTTGGTGTATAGCCAGCTCTATAGTACACAACAGCAACTTTCTGGCCACCTCTGCATTTAAAAATGAATATTAATAAGCATACTGAAAGATTAAGATGCTTCTCAAATGCTAAGCATAAACCCAGCACACTGAAAGGTTAAGATGATGCTAAAATGCTAAGCATAAATCAGTAATCAATCAGGATTCGTACACAAGAAGAGTTCCATCTGGGAGAACCTGGCCTTCAGCTTCCACCTGCGATAAGGTTTTCCTTACAGTTGTTATGCCATGTGTAATAAATTGTCAAGGGAACACAAGTTTGATCTTATGATTTTTCATATTGCTCAGGAACAAATAGTTAATAAACACTTGAAATTGATCCCAAAATAATAAACAATCTTAGCACCAAAACTTGGAAGAAATTCTTATAGGTGTGAAAGGCAATGACAAGACTAACTCAAGGATGGGAAAGGGAAACTAAAAAAAGGTATAGCAGTTACATGGGTTAAAAAGACAACTGATAAAAGTCAAACCAAATAACAGTTAATCACTAAGCATGAAAGCAACACAAGGAATTATAGATTTGATCATTACGGAAAACATGAAGTCAGAACATAAAAGGATATGAGTCTTGCAAATGTTTCGAAAGCCAGTATTGATCATACATATTTCTCTCTTCTGGCTGAACAATCATCATAATTACAGCACTGAGAAAATAATGGAAAAGATAACAATTAATATTCATTAACTAGAATGCATAAGAATCATATATCTTCAAACAGAGCATACCAAACCTGTCAATATTAAACTCAGCCCATGCTTGGGCCAATGCTTCAGCAAATTGAGTGTTAGCCGCATTTGCAGGAACCCTCTTGTGCTCCAGACCTAATAAAGTCCCATGCTGTTTAATTAAGGTCCTGCAGAGCAATTTTGTATCTACATCATGTTGAAGATGCAATAATAATAATGCTGACACATTGAACTAATAAGAAACCCCACTCGCAAAAAAAGAGAAACATCCAGGTAGATTCATTGGTAAGAAATAGAAATAAATTGTATGCACAGAACTTGGAGCTGTCAATAGAATCTCTTTAGCACTATATACCTTCCTCCAGAGAATTATAGCCCTACTAGAAAAGCATGCAGTGGATACATAATATATCGCTAGCTTTTCCTTACTTCTAGAATGATAAATTTCCAACTGATATCAGTAATGTGGTTGCAAAATAATAGTTTTGCAAAGTGTGCTACTTGACTGAATCTTGTCGTTCATTTTTCCTTTCTTTTCTTTTTCTTAACAGAAACAGGAGGCAAAGCCAAGAGAGTCTATGTACAGTAAAGGCGAAAAACAATGAGCAAGGTAAATAAATATTAGAGGCTACTCAGAAAATCATGCATGAAGACTTTGTGATGGATAGCTCTGTGGATAACTAATGATATTCATTTTCCATATGAATGTAAAATTAAACATATGAAGTGGCCCTTATTACAGACCTACTCTTCTACCATGTCTAATTTAGCAAGTTTGACAAATCTATAATTTTTAAAAGAACATAGCTTTTACATCCTAAGTTTTCATTAAATCATGATAGCATTTTTTAATTCTTTTATCAGCTTCTAAAAAAAAGATAAAGTACATTCGTATACAGAAAGAAAGTCCAATTATAGAAATGAATGGCTGGGTGTTACCTGTGAAGATCACTAACTAAGGAACCAAGCCCAGGAAATGATGCTGAAATGGTGTTGAGCTCTATTTGAAGAAGAGAACTGGTTCCTGAATCCAGCATATAATCTGATCGGTGCAACCCTAAGCGAATATTCTGGTAAATATTGGATCAATGTTCAATACTTCCATACAAAAAAACATTACCACCGTCCCCAACCCCAAAAAGATGGTGGAGAAAAGATCTTTGGGTTTATGTCTACTGCTATTTAATATTCAGGTTAAGAAGTTGACACCAAGAAGTTAGAGATAAGATGTGCTTAATAATAGTGAGGTTCAGAAATTAACTCAGTAGTAAAGGTTAGTAAACTTTCCTTGCAAAAAAAAAAGAAGAGTGTAAAGCAGTAAATTACCTCTTCCTTATTTATTTCCATCATTTTCCTGTGAATTTCTAAGAGCCTAGATGTGAAATTATCAACCTGCCTTGTTCTGAAATTATAACATGATCAACCAATCTCATCAGTCCAACAGTTCCTTAGAAATTTTCAATCTCTGACATGGATGGTCATTTTATTTACTCAAAACTGAACATTTTGTTTTTCAAATATTAGACAGATTTTATTTAAAATTTTCAACAATCTGATCAATGAGAGCATACAGTGGCACTCTGGTAAATGCACAGCTTATATGAATTCAAGCGGCAAACAGAGCTCTGAATGATAATTTTAATAGAAATCAATATTGGGGAGGAAGAAAAACTTACCTGGACAAAGCATCCTGCAAGAAATTCCCATCCATGCTAACACGGTCCACAAGCTCGTTAAAAATGGGAGCAAGCTCGCACGCCTGCCTCCAAAAGGGCTCTGGAAGGTGTGCTGGGAGCAGGGAGAATGGAGCATGAGCCAAACCAACACCAGGGACTGTTGCTGATCTCTGCAGGGGTTCAATCAAGATGCTTTTTTTCAGGGATCTGGACCCCGGATAATAGTTTGGCAGTTGCATCCAGTTCTATCTAACCTTATTACCACAATGTTTCATAGTACTACTGATCGAACAACAATTTCTAAGGCCATCGTGTTGGTGCATAAAAAACTTGTTCATGATACATTTAGCAAGGTGAATCGGTACAAACTGGTGGAGACAAGAGCACATTACAAAGTTGAACTTGTGAAAGCTAAGTGGACAACAAATCAGCCCTACAAGTCAGCCACAGCGGAAATTGGACCCTTCCCCCGCGTCGCTCCCAGGGGCGGCTCGGGCGGAACACCGCCGGCCCCGCCGTAGCTCCTCCCTCACCACTCCGCCAGCCTCGCCGCCGCTTGAGCGAGCCGCCGGGAATCCGCGTGGCCGCAAGGACGGCGGCGGCGGGGCCTTTTCCCCTTCCCCTTTTCCTCTCCTGCGCTTTTTCCCTCTCTAGTGCGAACGTCGAGGCCCCTTCGATGGTGGCTGGCGCGGCCGTTCCTGCATCGGGGAGGGCGGATCCGCGTGCTAGCTGGCCGGATCCGGTCATTAGTGGCCGGATCTGGTGGCTGCCGAGCTCACCAGCCCACAGCTCTTCCGGCGGCTGGGACGCGGTGGTCGCCGGTCGGGGCTGCCTGGGTGCTCTCCTCCAGTCCCCTCTCTTGCTCAGGCTGCGTCTGGGCCAGAGGTGGCGGGGGGACGTGGTGGTGCGGCGGTCGGGCTGGTGGTGTGCTGGGCCGGATTTGGTGCTCCTGCGGTGGTAGTGATTACCGGCGCTGGTGTTCGGCTGGGCACCGGCGGCGTTTTTTTTGTCAAGGAGGTGGATCGGTTGCTTGGTGGTTCGGCTGGGCGGCGTCTTCGGCGTCTGGGCGGCAATCCAACGGTGGCGGTGTGGTTCCTTCGGCGATGCCGTGGTGGCGTGGCCGGCCGTGGCGGTGGCAGGCCTGCGGTGCCGTGGTGGTGCTGCCGGCATTGCCGGGGCCGGTGGAAGCCACACTTCCCTGTTGGGGCTTGCCGACGCGTGTGCCCGTGCGGGCGCAGGGGGCAGCGGCGGGGTTCCCTCCCTCTCTGCTCGCCCTCTCCTTCTTCTCGATGGTGGCCATTTTGTGGCGGTGGTTGGGTTTCATGCCGGCGTTGGGGGGCGGCCCGTCTTTGCCGTTCTTCCCCACATGATCCTGGCTGTCGGCGCGGGGCGGTCGCAGCGAGGACGGAGGCCTCGGCGTCTTCGGGGGTGCTGGTCTGGGGCCTTGCCCCAGATCCGGGATCTTCAGGGCATGGGACGGTGCCCAAGGTGGACGTACACGGCGGCGGAAGGCTGGTTCTTCGGCATGTGGTCCGGTCGGCGGGGGGGTACTGGCGCAGCTTTGCGGCTGCTTGCGTGGCCGGCGCGTCGACCCCCTCGGAGTGGCCTCGGCTGGTGGTCTGGCGGCGACGTCTTTGGTGCCTGGCAGGGACCCGGCATCTTGACCGACGACTGTGCTGTGGTTTCTTTGGGCGAAGGCCTGGTGACGGCGACACCTGCGGGTGCCGTTCCCCCGTTGAGGGCGT
>CM039608.1:31147268-31223331 GCA_022457205.1 Saccharum spontaneum | reverse complement strand
TGGTTGCAAAATAATAGTTTTGCAAAGTGTGCTACTTGACTGAATCTTGTCGTTCATTTTTCCTTTCTTTTCTTTTTCTTAACAGAAACAGGAGGCAAAGCCAAGAGAGTCTATGTACAGTAAAGGCGAAAAACAATGAGCAAGGTAAATAAATATTAGAGGCTACTCAGAAAATCATGCATGAAGACTTTGTGATGGATAGCTCTGTGGATAACTAATGATATTCATTTTCCATATGAATGTAAAATTAAACATATGAAGTGGCCCTTATTACAGACCTACTCTTCTACCATGTCTAATTTAGCAAGTTTGACAAATCTATAATTTTTAAAAGAACATAGCTTTTACATCCTAAGTTTTCATTAAATCATGATAGCATTTTTTAATTCTTTTATCAGCTTCTAAAAAAAAGATAAAGTACATTCGTATACAGAAAGAAAGTCCAATTATAGAAATGAATGGCTGGGTGTTACCTGTGAAGATCACTAACTAAGGAACCAAGCCCAGGAAATGATGCTGAAATGGTGTTGAGCTCTATTTGAAGAAGAGAACTGGTTCCTGAATCCAGCATATAATCTGATCGGTGCAACCCTAAGCGAATATTCTGGTAAATATTGGATCAATGTTCAATACTTCCATACAAAAAAACATTACCACCGTCCCCAACCCCAAAAAGATGGTGGAGGAAAAGATCTTTGGGTTTATGTCTACTGCTATTTAATATTCAGGTTAAGAAGTTGACACCAAGAAGTTAGAGATAAGATGTGCTTAATAATAGTGAGGTTCAGAAATTAACTCAGTAGTAAAGGTTAGTAAACTTTCCTTGCAAAAAAAAAAGAAGAGTGTAAAGCAGTAAATTACCTCTTCCTTATTTATTTCCATCATTTTCCTGTGAATTTCTAAGAGCCTAGATGTGAAATTATCAACCTGCCTTGTTCTGAAATTATAACATGATCAACCAATCTCATCAGTCCAACAGTTCCTTAGAAATTTTCAATCTCTGACATGGATGGTCATTTTATTTACTCAAAACTGAACATTTTGTTTTTCAAATATTAGACAGATTTTATTTAAAATTTTCAACAATCTGATCAATGAGAGCATACAGTGGCACTCTGGTAAATGCACAGCTTATATGAATTCAAGCGGCAAACAGAGCTCTGAATGATAATTTTAATAGAAATCAATATTGGGGAGGAAGAAAAACTTACCTGGACAAAGCATCCTGCAAGAAATTCCCATCCATGCTAACACGGTCCACAAGCTCGTTAAAAATGGGAGCAAGCTCGCACGCCTGCCTCCAAAAGGGCTCTGGAAGGTGTGCTGGGAGCAGGGAGAATGGAGCATGAGCCAAACCAACACCAGGGACTGTTGCTGATCTCTGCAGGGGTTCAATCAAGATGCTTTTTTTCAGGGATCTGGACCCCGGATAATAGTTTGGCAGTTGCATCCAGTTCTATCTAACCTTATTACCACAATGTTTCATAGTACTACTGATCGAACAACAATTTCTAAGGCCATCGTGTTGGTGCATAAAAAACTTGTTCATGATACATTTAGCAAGGTGAATCGGTACAAACTGGTGGAGACAAGAGCACATTACAAAGTTGAACTTGTGAAAGCTAAGTGGACAACAAATCAGCCCTACAAGTCAGCCACAGCGGAAATTGGACCCTTCCCCCGCGTCGCTCCCAGGGGCGGCTCGGGCGGAACACCGCCGGCCCCGCCGTAGCTCCTCCCTCACCACTCCGCCAGCCTCGCCGCCGCTTGAGCGAGCCGCCGGGAATCCGCGTGGCCGCAAGGACGGCGGCGGCGGGGCCTTTTCCCCTTCCCCTTTTCCTCTCCTGCGCTTTTTCCCTCTCTAGTGCGAACGTCGAGGCCCCTTCGATGGTGGCTGGCGCGGCCGTTCCTGCATCGGGGAGGGCGGATCCGCGTGCTAGCTGGCCGGATCCGGTCATTAGTGGCCGGATCTGGTGGCTGCCGAGCTCACCAGCCCACAGCTCTTCCGGCGGCTGGGACGCGGTGGTCGCCGGTCGGGGCTGCCTGGGTGCTCTCCTCCAGTCCCCTCTCTTGCTCAGGCTGCGTCTGGGCCAGAGGTGGCGGGGGGACGTGGTGGTGCGGCGGTCGGGCTGGTGGTGTGCTGGGCCGGATTTGGTGCTCCTGCGGTGGTAGTGATTACCGGCGCTGGTGTTCGGCTGGGCACCGGCGGCGTTTTTTTGTCAAGGAGGTGGATCGGTTGCTTGGTGGTTCGGCTGGGCGGCGTCTTCGGCGTCTGGGCGGCAATCCAACGGTGGCGGTGTGGTTCCTTCGGCGATGCCGTGGTGGCGTGGCCGGCCGTGGCGGTGGCAGGCCTGCGGTGCCGTGGTGGTGCTGCCGGCATTGCCGGGGCCGGTGGAAGCCACACTTCCCTGTTGGGGCTTGCCGACGCGTGTGCCCGTGCGGGCGCAGGGGGCAGCGGCGGGGTTCCCTCCCTCTCTGCTCGCCCTCTCCTTCTTCTCGATGGTGGCCATTTTGTGGCGGTGGTTGGGTTTCATGCCGGCGTTGGGGGGCGGCCCGTCTTTGCCGTTCTTCCCCACATGATCCTGGCTGTCGGCGCGGGGCGGTCGCAGCGAGGACGGAGGCCTCGGCGTCTTCGGGGGTGCTGGTCTGGGGCCTTGCCCCAGATCCGGGATCTTCAGGGCATGGGACGGTGCCCAAGGTGGACGTACACGGCGGCGGAAGGCTGGTTCTTCGGCATGTGGTCCGGTCGGCGGGGGTACTGGCGCAGCTTTGCGGCTGCTTGCGTGGCCGGCGCGTCGACCCCCTCGGAGTGGCCTCGGCTGGTGGTCTGGCGGCGACGTCTTTGGTGCCTGGCAGGGACCCGGCATCTTGACCGACGACTGTGCTGTGGTTTCTTTGGGCGAAGGCCTGGTGACGGCGACACCTGCGGGTGCCGTTCCCCCGTTGAGGGCGTCGCGTCCACAGCACTCTCCACGGGTGAAAACCCAGTCCGGCCTTGGACGAGCGACGGCGGCGCTTGGACGTCGTTACCTTTTTGAAGGCGTCGTTGTGGAATTTGTCTCGGCCGGGACGGCTCGTGGCGGGGCTACTGCGTCGTTTTTCGCTGTTGTGTTGCGTGGGTGGTGCCAGTGGTGGACAGTTTGTTCTAGTAGAGTCGAGTTGAGTGGACGTCGACCAGCCGCAAGTGGCGGCGTGAGTTGAGATAGTTGTTTAGTTGGGGTCGATTCGACAAGTTGGTGATGAATTGTTGTATCAAGTTGTGTAGGATGAGCGGGGCTCTCCTCAGTTGTATGGTTTTTGTCCAGTTTCCATTCAAAGAACTGGACGGGGCACTTGCCTTCTTTTTCTTTTCTTCGTCTAATAGAAATCGCGGCAAACTTTTGCCGTCCTTTCGAAAAAAAAAAGCTAAGTGAACAAAGAAATTCAGGAACTGGGCTGTGGGCAGCTAGTGTCTGCTAAGCCCAAAACTAGTCTAGTGTCTGCCATAAATCCTGTACGGCAACAAATTGATCAACCCCGTCTCGTTCAGACGAGGAAACAGAAAATAAGACGGTGACTCCCCTAACCTCGCTTCATTCCGACCATACCGACTACCGAGTGGATGTGGAAATTCGGCGCGCTCTAAGACTGAGAGTGTGTGTGCAAGACAAGAGGAGTCGGGAAGCTAAGAATCAGCAGCTCGGGCTAACCGGGTCGGCGCGGTCCCCGACGACGAGGCCGTGCAGCGCGCACCACGCGGCGGCCTCCCGCGCCATCTCCCCCGCCGCCGCGGGGTCCATCGCGGGCGGCACGGCGGCACTCATCGCAGGTAGCCGCAGTGGAACCAATCAATCAGGTGGAGCGCAGAGGTGGGGGGAGGAGCGATGGCAATCGATCTCTGGTGTGGTTTATGCTTTATTGTGGATTCAGATTCCGATCAAAGTGGAGGGGGCTGCGCGGAAGTGGCAGCATACTCAAGTCAAATTGGCTACCCTTTCTTTATTTATGTTTGCGTGTGTTCACTTCACATGCTAATCCAAAATATTAGAAAAAAATCTACATCACCTTCTGAAGTATGGGGTGGTGTCTAATTTATCCCCTCAAGTATGAAACGGTCTAATTTACCCCCTGAACTTTCTAAAACCGTCTACTTTACCTCCTGGTGCAGTTTTGACGGCGGTTTGCTACAGTAACCATGTTTTGCTACAGTACCTGAATCTTTAAAAAATCATAGTAAATCACAGAAAAATCGTAAAATGGAAAATCCAATTTTGTTGGACTCCACGTGAGTAGATCTACACAATGAACATATAATATGGTGTGCTTTAGTACAAAATTTTTGCTGTAGCTTTAAATTTATTGGAAAATTCTAATAAATTTAAAGCTATAGCAAAAATTTTGTACTAAAGCATACTATATTATATATTCATTGTGTAGATCTACTCACGTGGAGTCTAACAAAATTGGATTTTTTATTTTACGATTTTTCTGTGATTTACTACGATTTTTTAAAGATTCGGTTACTGTAGCAAAACCATGGTTACAGTAGCAAACCGCCGTCCAAAACTGTCCCAGGGGGTAAAGTAGACGGTTTTGGAAAGTTCAGGGGGTAAATTAGACCGTTTCATACTTGAGGGGGTAAATTAGACACCACCCCATACTTCAGGGGGTGATGTAGACTTTTTCCCAAAATATTACCTTTTCCACCTATCACATCGAATCTTTAGACGCATGCATGGAGAATTAAATATAGGTAAAAAAAGATAACTAATTGTATAATTTGTCTGTAAATATCGAGACGAATCTTTTGAGCCTAGTTAGTTCATGATTGGACAAATTTTATTAAATAACAACGTAAAATGTTACAGTAACTTTTCAACCCCTTTTCACTAGCTAAACACACCCTTTTATAAAAAGTGTGCCATTGCCAATCGCCTTCTCCTGCTTCAACAACAGAAGAGATTCTTTAATCTTTATAAAATAAATAGCTATATTTTGCAGGCATCTACCTTTCTGTGTGCTTACTTTGTGACCAGGGCCATGTTTAGATTTCAGAATTTGCCACCAAATTCTACTATACAAAAAGAAGATTCTCATCACATCAAAATATCGACACATGTATAGAGTACTAAATGTAGATGAAATCAAAAACTAATTACACAGTTTGGTTATACTTTGCGAGACGAACGTTTTGTTATAATTAATCAATGTTGAGACAATTATTACCAAATAAAAACAAATTGCTACATAGCACTACGATGCTACACAGTGAATCGGCCGGCCCCAACTTGGGCAAACTAAACCAGGCCCAGGCATCTGCCTTTTTGTGTGCAGGCGGCTAGCCATCCTTCTCTCTCTCTGATGACATCATGCATGCCATGGCAATGGCAAAGAACGCATTGTTTCAGTGAACATGCACAGAACCGTCATAGTTGACCACAATTATTGGAGTTGCCGCAGAACGCATCTGGCATGATGCACGGCGGCACAGCAAAAGTCGGATGAGCAAATCCAAATCACTCAGATTGTCAATTAGCTTTTCCCTAACCAAAACATGACAGAAGTTAAACAGACGGGAACGTATAATAGTAACATGTGATGAGCCTCGCTCCTGTATTAGTGTTGTTACAGGGCATTGCAACAGCAGCATGTAATATGGATTTCTCGCTTAAATCTCGCTGGTACACCAAATCCTCACTTGTAAGAGCTACCAAAAGGTCCGCAACCACAACAGATGGGAAATCCCACTGCCCATAAGATCATGGCTTCAGGATGGTATTTTGTCATCGGGCTTCAGACAGCAAGATCTGTAGGCTTATAGTTTTTCTCCTTGGTAAAATAAAAATAAAAAAACTCCTAAATACAAAAGGAACAAAAACTTTCCAGCATAGGATAAACAATGTGGACAGCTCTGAAAGTCTGTACAGGCACAAAAATATGATGGCATCGTATGCTGGAAAACACTGACGGTCATAATTCTCTAGGCAACGCAGCTGTCGGACATTTTCCTAAGGTGTTCCACAGTATGTAATCTCCAGAAGAAGCCTGTCAAAGGGGTGAACAAAACGCACATCATGTCAGTTATCAAAAGACCAATATCTCATCAATGCCTCTCACAATTAGACAAGCAGACTCTTGCAGCTATTAGTTAACCAAGTGAATTCAAATTTAGACAGATCAGGCAAATAGTAAGTGTTTTATTGCAAAATGGAGTAATGAAAATATCAAGTCTTCTTTCTGAAGAAGGGAAAAAAAAACTAAGCAGGCATGAAGCTGAAGAGCGCAATCAGAAGAATAGTCAACCACCAAAGCCACTTAAAGTAGCACGTACTGTACTTGTTTTTCTTCAGTACTAAACTGCTACAGAGACAGTTGTCTCTCGGCAGCTTTTTAGCATAAGTCTGTAATTTTCTGAAACTTAACAGCAATAGAAATGACAGGAAGTTCTCAGGTGGCCATTTTAGAAAGAGATATTCTTGTAAGAGAAGCCACAAAAAGCACCGTGGTGGCATATCAAGTGTGTATTAGTTTGTCACTATCTCCACACTGACATAGCAAGCTTATTTAGATGCATGCGTACACAACTATAGGGTGACAGAAGATAAGACTTAATACAAAACTGCTGCTAAACTCGCTATCCAATTTCAGCAGGTTCACTATTTAATAGTTGATGGAGCAAAATTGTATAGCTTTCAAGATTACGATACCTGCATTGAGTATTCAGCTGGGGCTTTTACAGAAGGATAGATGTTTATCTGCAGGAGGTCATTAAAGCATCAAAACATGATGTATTTTGGTTCATATCTACAGTATATTTCAATAAAGCATCAGATACAAAAAAAAAGAACTTCTAGCACTATCACAAGTGCACAATGCAACCTCAATACCTATTCTATCACCTGTGCAGCAGTACAACATCATCACGCTGACAAAAAAAGGGCCTCTTAAGGTGGAGAGCGTTTAAGCAGAAATCTTGAGTAAAGAAATTCTGCCTGACTTCAAACTGAGACATGATTTTCTCGGACTTGAGCTACTACCAAAATAGCACAACATTTTAAACTAGATGTTATTGTTTCCATATGTGTTTGTGGGCAGGTGGCTAGATAAATCTGTAACCGCATGTGACATGTTGAGGTGTGATTGCCATTTTGCGACTTAACAAAATGCAGTGATTATCAACAATATTTCATTATAGATATATATGCCAATAAGTTTATGAACATAATTGTCTACAAGATCTGTGGATCCGATAATAATGTTTAGCCAAACAATGGATTTATTGATGACAGCTCACTACAGTTGAGTGAGAAAGGTAATTTGTAACTTACAGATTTTGGATCAATTGTAAGACCAGACAGCGTGCCTCCAGTGATCTTAAAAGAAACCTAGAGAAGTGGATCATAATCAATCAACTGAGAAGAAAGAAGCCTAACAAGAAACTAAAACAAAAGAAAAGACAGACAAAAGAATCTAGGAAAGTCTTTGGAAATTAGACAACATGAATGCATAGAAGGATAAACAGGTCCCATATACCCACCGGCACCACCAATATACTCCTAATTGATATAAATGAAGTGTAATACTGATTGCCAGTTATATTTTTATCAACTTTGGGCCTAGATACTATACGAAGAAATAATACGTAAGTCAAGTGTTTCAGTCCTATATGAACCAACATAGTTAGCTATAACTTACCAAGATGAAGAAGGGAATATGACAAAGGAGATCAAGCATACCATTCCCAGGTATGGTAATTACTTACGACCCCATGTTCAAAACAAAAGGAACTGACAATAAAGTTTCTCAAGCTCTCCTACTACACCGTTTGGTAGAGGCATACCTTAGCATAATTATACGCTTGCCAAGACAATGGCTCTTCTAAATCAACTGCCTGAAGATCCTTATTGATTTTTTCCATGATGTAGTCATCCAAACTAGCTCCATTCTTAACGTTATCTTGCTCACTGTCACTATCTTCAGTATATGCAGTGCTTGAAACTGATCGAAATGATGAATTTATTCTGTGTACTGTTCTAGGCAGAAATTTAACAGTACCAGGGAAGGTAGCCTCAATGCTCCTACCACTGAGTCCTCGGCCGCTTGAAACAATTCTCCATTCAATTGAATGCTCTGTCATTGAAACTGTTCCAATTGATGGATTTCCATCATACGATGCAACTCTTCTTCGAGGGAATGGCATTGTAATCATGCAAAAGTCCATAATGAAGGGAGACTTGTAACCCTCCATCAATGTAAGCTTAAACAGAAAAGCACCTTCATTTTCAGAAACCATGGACAACTGGTAGAACCCTTTAACAGGAGGAGCAATGTTGCATGGTGCTTGATAATGCATCAATACAAAATTTCCTAATGGTGGCTGAAAAACCAGGGTTTGCTTATTAGCAGTGGGCTCTGAAGCTTGAACACAATGATGGAATGATGACACCTCGACATGAGCAGTTTTTAACCCAGTCAATGGCAAAGAAACATCAGGTAGTCCTTCAAGTTCAGCCCTACAGGTCACTTGTCCTGAAACAGAAAGGAAATCTGGCACATCATCACGGTCATACAATGCAGCATTTATAGTCTCCAGGCTAGAAAAGAGAATCCTTTGCCTCCCTTTGTACAGGTAGGGCTTCCAGGCAGGTTGTTTCTGGTCTGTCGGAAGAGGATCACCAGAAAATCCAGTAGTTCTAATCGAAGTAACATTGGCATAATTGAGATCCTGAGGTGTGCCTGCCAAAACGAACTATTAGCTAAGTTGGTTCATTAGAGTATAGATCCATGAAGAAGCTTTACAAGAGAACATGAAGTATTATATGCCATGATAGGAGGCTTTGCTAACACTAACCAAAAGGCATTGCACCAATGATGAAGTTCCGCAGTAAATCCTTGTCAAAAGGCCTTACACCACCTTTTAAGGAGTCGGATTGAGCAGCACCAACAGGAGAAGAGAGGGATGCAGTTGGTGCTGCAACAGGTGCGGCAATAGGCTTAGCTCGTGCTGAAATGCCTATACTTCCAGTCAATGAATCCAAGAGTCCACCAACTGATGGCCCAGAGCTAACGATCACCTCAGGTTCAGCAATATCACCAGTAATTATGTCCCCAACAACATGAGCAACCATAAATGCTCTACATTGAACATAAAGTGCAAACGTGGAAGCTAGTTAGGTTGCTGGTGTTGAACTATATCAGCTTTTCATGTAACGATCATGATTGTTAACAAAATGTTAAAGATGTCATTATATCACTTCCAAAAAATCTTAAAGGGCGTCAGGGGCTTTGCTCTCTGTTTCTAAAAAATCTTGCACAAGTTTTTATACATTTGATGAAGTGCTGGTTGGTTGATGGTCAATAGAATGAAACTTCAATAAAGAACATGAAAATATAGTAGGTAAGCAAACTTACATTACCCTGTTATGCATGGAAGATTGAACAGGATAGAAGAAAGATTGTCGTTCTCCTTGGCCGAACTCCCACAATCAGACCTTTTCAAGAGATTCTCATATGCTCTAAATGGCTGAGGATCCACCAGAGGCAACACAAGGACATAATACCCTCCACGCTTTTGCAGAACCACAGGCCACAGCATAAATCCATCCCCTTCCTCTTTATCCATGCGTAGCGAGATAATGTGGCGGGTAATTGGATCATCAACCCAAGAATCCAGTCCCACAGATGATACGTTTGTACGGATGCCTGAACCGCGTGCAGTGCCCTCCCTGCAGAGCGTCAAATGTCTGTCAAATATGTATCACATCTTTTCTCACACCCAACAGCATTACTGAATTATGCCACAACAACACAGGCTTACTTACAGTTTCAGAGAATGAAGTGCAGACAATTAATCGCAGTTCTTGTAAGAACCGTACCTACTTAGCACCCTCTGTCCCAAATTTTAGATTGTTTTGGCTTTTCTAGATATTCACTATGTCTAGATACATAATAAAAGTTGTGTATCAAGAAAAGCAAAAATGGCCTATAAATTGGAACGGCGGGAGTATTTGTTTGCTGCTATACATGCATTAGGAGCTTTCAGATTGTAGTGTTTTCAGGCAAAAAAAAAAGTCGTATCATTTTATCATTATACAGAAACTCTAAATAATGTCCTAACACCCGTCCCAATTGTATCTTTAGTCCCAATTCACTTGTACTCACAAGTAAAATCCAGTAAGTGTATTTAAACATCCACAGCACAGAAAGCTAGCTCAAGGACCAAGAGAAAGACAGAGCGAACCTTCTCCGGCGCTCGGCGAATGCGGCGGCGACCTCGTGGTCGGCGGGCAGCGGCAACGGCGCCGCCCCAGTGCCCCTCCGTTCTCCCTCTCCGTATCCTTCCTCCGCCTCCCACGCGGCACGCCACCGCTTCTCCACCACCGCGAACCGCCTGGCGCAACGAAGGAAGAGGTGAGCCCCATGGGATCAGAGGGGCCAAAATCCTGACCGGAAAAGCTCGGATGGGTACCTGGAGAAGGCTACGGTGTCGTTGGGCGTGAGGATCCAGATGGCGCGTACGCTGCACCCGCCGCCGGACATGGCCTACCGAGGAATGGCTAGAAGGGAGGAGGGGCCGTGCCGCTGACGCTGCTGCTGCGTTGCTGCGGGACGAGGTCGGAGGAGGAAGACGACCTGATGGGCCGAGTAGGATGCTTGCTTTTCTTGATTCCTGCTGTGTGAGAGTTGGAAGCGCAGAAGGCCCAACAGCCTAAATCTTAACGCACCAAGCGTTAAGCGTTGGGCCGGGCAGCCTCTTTTATTTGGTACTGAAACTATACTAGTATAATGCCCGTGCTAACGCTACGACTTTATCTAGGGAATATTGATAGAGACACACTATTTTTTCTGAGAAAGACAAACTATTTTTTTAGGTACTTTAACCTTTACACAATTGTATTGTATCATAAGTTACATTCTGCCTAACTCCTTTATCAAGTGTTGCAGATCTTCAGGAATGTTGTCGAAACATTCGTTTGCATGACTCGTCAAAACGTCTGCCAAGAATTCCATCCTCAGTGATGTCGATAGCTGTGTATGGTAGATAATATTACGTAATTATTCAATGTAGTATACGTATCCACAGCCCGTGCTAATGCTACGGCTTCATTTTAGATATGCACATGAAAACAATCAAATGACGATATTTTTGCATAGTTTAAGTCTGACACGATTCATATATATATATATATATATATATATATATATATATATATATATATATATATATATATATATATATATATATATATATACAATGGAAAATAGAAGGCACATATGATTGTACACGCTCTTTCTCTAACTGCCTTGTCTCCCCTGTCGTCCCTTGAACAGCTAATGATGCCTTCCTCCCTGGATGTCCGTCATGAACAACTATTCTCCATTTCAGATCGTTCTCTTTTGATCCTCTCACATCATAAGCAAGGCAGCATCCTCTCACTTCAGGAGCAAGCAGAGGATGTAGCTAGTGTACATTAATGAAAATGCTAGAGGGGAGTTTCCAATTTCTTCAACACAAAAGCATGTTGTCAAAAACAAACACAAAAGCAAGAGCAGTTAGTATAAATGAAATTATGTTTTGGTGGTTCAATAAAGCTGCAGAAACCTTTTCTTAAAAATAATCACCTCTTTTAATAGAAAGATCAATAGCGATGGCCTTCGGGGCTTACAGGTCTCCATTCTCCACAAAGTCCTAAACTTCCAAAAGCACAGAGAAAAAAATATGCTGGTGGTTGGGAGGCCTTTACACACTCTACCATAGATTCATGAGTCTCAACAATTTGTTAATTATATTAGCTAAACTTGTTCCCATGAGTCTAATCAAGAGTCTCCGTTGTACTTGGGCTAACAAGCAACAGAAAAAAGAGTAGCAATCCAGCTATTCAATTGAGATAAATACATAATGTAACCCAGGTTGCAACATTTTTTTTTCCAGAAACACCACCATAATCCTTCTGTATCCAAGATACTTTTAAACACACCCAATGAAATTTACACATGATGCTCCATGATCCAATGAATGATGAAAAATCTTAATTCATACATTTGTATTACTACACAATTTTTCAGAGATAGATTTGAAGTCTGAGCAATAGAAATGAAAAGGTGCAGTTGAGAGCTTTACCTTCCAATCACATTTGATGATGATATGCCCCTGGCCGACCGCGAGCCTGCCAAGCACGCCGCAGTGGAGCACTGAGTCTATTTCCACCATAACACTACACATGCAAACCAGAGCCGTGGCCTGCTCAGTTGGCGATAGCTACCACAATCCTAAGCATGCGCTACCCTGAACTCCAGCCAGATAAGTGGTACTTTGAAGTTCAGTTTCTCTGCAAATATCGGCATCCCAGCTGCAGTCCATGCTACCCTGAATTCTAGCCAGATAAGTGGTACTTTGTAATTTTCATGCTGTATATAAACTGGATTAACATATTTCTAGAAATAGGATTATCAAAATACCAAGGCATCAACATATGTAAGCTCAAATGTACGTTGGTGGCATGGAAAGAAACCTCCTAGACTCATCAGATCATGCTGTGGCTTTCTTCGACGCCTATTATGGCCATCCAAACAAAATCTAAATTCTACCATCCCCTGGTTGGACATCTCCACGATGTGTCGAAACAGGCTCCCAATGAACTCCCACCTGGCTGCTTCTCTTGTATAGCATGAGAAGCCCAAGTCTCTCCTCACAGGCAGCCATGTAGTTGTTTGTCGAATGAACTGCAACATGAAAAACACAACACGCCGATTAAAGCCATTTATGCATCCAGTGACTTTTTGAGATGACAGAAGTAGTTTGAAATCACCTACCACAGCCGCTGGCGATGTGTTTGTGCGAGGGATGTCGGGACTCCACCAGGCGTGGCACCACCTCTGTCTACATGTACATGTCATTTTATTAGATGGATAGAATCTAATAAAAGTCACATATCCAAAGATGGATAGAATCTCACCACTGAAAAGCATGAAACTGGAACTATCTGACCAAAATCCAAAACATTAACTGTGATTTCTAAATCAATCGTGGCATCAATTCTATCCACATTAATCCTCACTCACAGAGGGAAACAAAACTGCAGAGATATTCAGTTGCATATTATCATCAGGATACTGATACAACCGAGGAACCAAAAATATCCAGCTAGCAGTGTTCCAAAGAAACTGATCAGGAATCTTGTCTACCATCTGTTGCAGCAAACCAGCCTGAAAGATACAAAGTGTAGTATCAATCAGAATATAACAATTACAGTTCAAAAAAGAAAAAGGGTAAAGGTCGGAGTCCACAGCTCCACATTGACAGTTAAGAAAATATTGTGCTTGTGACAAAAGAAAAGGAGTGTTTACTTTACTTGTACCTATCAATAAAAATAACAGGTTCATTTATGAATTATATCAAATGAATTAGAACATACCTTGAACTCTTGAAGTAGTTTACTGAAACGGAGTTCAAAACATCTTCATCCAATGAAATCCAAAACATTTTCGAGGAGCTTCCAAGAGGTAATGCAAACTGGGTATCTCCAAGAAGCATGTCACTCGGAGCAGTTTCGTCAGATGGAATAAATAAGCCATCTATGTCAAACTCAACAGAGGAGCTCTTGAATAGTGGATCATTAACAAAAGTCACATTCATTGCAGCAACGCTATCAAGATCAATTTTCTTTGGAAGGCTTTCCAGGAAAGAGTCAAGCTTCAGTGCACCTTCCATTACTTTGTTCTTAATTGTATTTTGTACCGATGATCTGATATGATTGCTGAAACCATCTATAAACCTGAACAATAGACAGAAGGAACATCTCACACATGTCATCATCAGATTCAAGTAAGATATGCGCACTAAAATTCATTTAAAAATAAACTAGGTTGGCTCAATTCAGGAACAAATGGGAGTACTCGAGAGGATTCTACAGAACAAATGTGAAAGAGGAGGAATAGGCTAGCAGAGACGTGAGGAAATCAAGGGGTAGATACATGCACAGATAATCCAGGGCGACGACGTCGACGGGAGAGGACCTGGAGAGGGAAGGACGGCGGTGGTGTGGACCC
Organism: Saccharum spontaneum; assembly: GCA_022457205.1. Lineage (NCBI taxonomy): Eukaryota > Viridiplantae > Streptophyta > Magnoliopsida > Poales > Poaceae > Saccharum > Saccharum spontaneum. Next base: position 31,209,303 of record CM039608.1, on the reverse strand, counting down.
TTAGGCGCGGCCCCTGGACGCGACGTCTTCGAAGGGAGAGGAAGGGGCGGCGACGCTAAATGGAGGTGAGCCGCATCTTGAGCATGCTGCCGCCGTCGGGGGCGAGGCCGACGTGCATCTCGACGACCATGGCGTCGAAGACCTGGCATAGGCGCGGCGGCGGCGGCGTGGCGGAGCTGTCCTTGAACTCCCTGAGTAGCGCGACGGCCCGGCGCCAGCGCGCCCACACCAACGCCCTGCGCGCCACCAGCGCGGCGGCGAACGCGCCCGTGGCGGCCGCGCAGCCCGCCACCATGCCGATCCCGACCCGCTCCATCCCCACCGCCCCCGGCCCAGGCTCCAGGAGGCGTGGCGGCGATCACAGCATCCCAAAGCTCGCACACGCTGTCGCTTGCTCCCTCCCTCTCTCTGGGCGCCCGCGCACGCGCGCGTGGCCGTGACGCGGCGCGGCGCCCTGCCGGCGGCGCGAGCTGCGCGGCCGTGGGGATATGACAACTGCTAGGGTTTGGGGCGACACCCAAAATCCTGCGGCGTCGTGGGGGCCGCGCGAGAGTCGGCGTGGGGGCGTGGGAGAGTGGGAAGCCGCTTCAAACTTTTAATCTCAGCCGTTGCCTCCGTAGCAAGTGTGCTGTGAGTCGTTGATCTTGAAGGAAGAAATTAGCTTGGAGAAGATTTCAATTATAGTAGAGATATCTCCCTTGAGTTTTTCTTTCCTATTTAAGGGAGGCAATGACAAAAGACCAAAATGCCCTTTCGAGGGAAGCAAAAGAACTCGGTGGCCTCAAGGAGTTGTGGCTGTTCGTCTCGAGTCGCGGCTGCGCTCGTACGGGAGGAGCGGACTCCCCGTAACCCTAGATCGAGGTTGCGGCCATGGAGGCGAGCGGCTCGGACTCGGAGGCGGGCGGAGCGACCACGGTGGCGGGCGGCGCGGCCCAGCAGGCGCCCCGCGCGGCCTTGGTGGCGGGCGATGCGGCCACGGAGGAGGGCGACGCGGCCACGGACGCACGCATCTGCTGCACACGTTCAGATACGTCATGTGATCTTCTAATTAAATTCTCTGCACCTGATCCATATTGCTTTTTCCACTAATATTTGCCTCCATCCAGCATCTATTTGATTGGAATTGATTTGAACTGTCACAAACTAAACACTGTCAATAGTTATTCTGGTATGTATTTAGTATTTTAGACAGTACACAAACATGTAGGCATACAACTCTCGGTCTGAGTCTGTTCTAGATTATGGTTGATACACAATGTTGACTCTTGAAAAGTTTGATGGCCTGTTAGCAACTGGAGGATAAAACTTCACTTTGCCACTAGATATCAGATGACAATGAAGTATAGCCGATTTTTGGTATAAATAAAAATAAAAGTTGCCTGTTTCTGTTTGATGAAAATTAAGTTCTTATGATTGCTCCCTGAGATTTATTTCTCATTTTCAGTATGTATGAATAGGAACTTCCATTTTATTTCAGTTATTAATTTACAAGATGAGTCTCATAAAATGCCACAACAATGGCTCTAGATTTGAGGTTCCATAACGTGAAGGCGTTGGATGTTGCCACTGCCCCCAGATGATGATATTGCCCCAAACATGATTCCATTGATAGCTCAATGTTCATTGCTTTGTCCTTATGAAGAACCATGGTCGTGCAAAGTCATACCCATGTTTTTAACAAGGCCTTTCAGCAATGCATGCAGCCCCACTAATGCTAACTACCATGCTATTAGATTCTTCTTCCCTTAATAATTATCATAGATTAATATATCATTGCAGACTTTGATCAACACGGGGAATCAGCGCCCTCGCCGACCACGCTCGCATCTACAGGCTGCTGCACACGTTCAACTTGCTGTTGTCAAGTTAAAGGGCAAAAGGAGGAAGAAAGAAGTAGATAAAACTGCTCTAAAAAATCTTTTGTTGCAGCTTGATAGCCCTGTAATGGCCACAAGGAGCAAAAGACTTCAGCCTAGTAGTCCTGCACTGAGCACAAGAAGCAAAAGAAGGCTGAGTTTGTGATTCCTGTATGAGAAAATTGCCTAAATGTGTGTTGTATTAGAGATGTCCGTGTCATGTAATGGATGCAAACCTGTGGGAATTTTTCTGTGCATGTGAACCTGTATGTTACTCCTATCGTGATCATGGATGCTAGTTATCTCGAACCTGTGACAATGTTTCAAAATAAATGCGTTATTGTGATGTTGCATGTAATCTTATGAATTTAGATGTTGTTGGAGACCTCATTTTATTGTTACGTTTCATGTACCCGAAGGATTGTATATTGAACTGTATATAATTATAATTATATAAGATGATATTAATTCCTTTATTTATTTAACACAAGCAAAATGGGAAACATAGCAATTCCAGATAAAAACATTCAAAAAAATATCAATATCAACCATCTCTAGGGTTAAAACAGATTTTTCTCCTAGAAAATACAGAAGAATTTCAGTTTCGGTGCAAATAGAAGAACAATTTATACCAAAAAATATATAAATATTAATTTCTATTTTATTTTTTTCTCTATACCAACGTTATTTAGTGATTTATGTAACCCAGCTGAACAATAACTAACACGTAGTATCACCCCTCCACTGTAAGAAACTGAAGGCGTCAGAAACGAGCTGATGTAATCTTGAGTTCGATGCAGCGAAGGGCAACCAAATCACCCTGATCGGCAGGCTGTTTCTGCGGCTTATAAGCCGGCTGTGGCTATTTTGTTGTGAGAGAAAAATACTGTATCATGGCTGATAAGCCGTGCTGATAAGAGCAGCCGAACAGGATGAATATTTAAGCAGGTACTCGCTATCTAGGAAAGCGATGTGGGACAAAGTCCTCAGTGTTGCCTACGCGCCTGGCGCACAGCAGAGTGGGCCCAATCTGCCGAACGGCCCAGCCCTCAACTCGCGCCGCGCTGACGATGAAGCATTCCCGTGCGCTTTCGGATGTACAACTGACGTGCGGGTCCCACATGTCGGCGCGAGGTTCTTGACGTTCTTCTCCAGTTCTTGCTGATCCGGTGGTTTGGTTTTTTTTATTCCAAACAGAAACTTTGAACATGTTTAGATTTCACATATGTTGTCCAAATAAGGTGGTTCTTTTTTCTACATTCTTAGAAAAATTATTTGTATCACCTCGATTCATTCATGTCAGCGGAGTTTATTTTTGTACTTTTCGTTACAACCCCTTATGGCCACTTTTCACATTTTCTTCTCTCTTTTGTGATTCTCAAATGAAGATGTACATCTTCATAAGGAGTATTTGGCAATGAGATTTTGTGTCTATGGACACCTTATACCCCCATGCATATACATTTTTTATGCAAGTTTTAAATGGACCTACACTTGGATATGTTCATGTCGCCTTGAATTTGACTTGAAGGACCATATGACATGGGGTAGTCATCCTTCAACCAATGTTTTCAAATCATATAAACGAGCCTCGTCTTAGAGCATCTCCAGCAGAGCCCCTACTCAGGCCCCTATCCTATTTTTGAGGGCTGAGAATCAAAAAACGCACTCCAGCAGGGCCCCTACTCCAGCCCTAAAAAATAGGTGGCCCTCATATCTCACCCCACAACCCTCATTCCTGGGGGCTCTGGAGGGAGCTTGAAACGATCTCGATTTTCCTCGAAGGGAAAATCCACAGATACGATTTATAATGCAGTAGATCACGAGAGCAATCCATCACATTATCAATTATCAGCTGATATCATAGTCATACATCGTAGAATTACAAGTTTACACAAGCTTTACAACATTGGTTAACACTCCTATAACATCAACTAATCTAGCGAAAACGCACACACATCTTCATCAGAGTCGTTGTAGCGTATCGGCGGTGAAGACTCCTTCACGGCAGTCATCAGAGTTGGCGTAGAATGTCAGCGGGCGTAGACTCCATCTTCTCAACCACACTTGAGCGTAGGCACGAGACCATCTACTCCTAATCCAAGTCCTCGTGGTTGTCCAAACCTATCCAAAATCTATCAGTACGATTTGTACTGGCCACTGTCTCCCACCCTATGCTTTTGTGTATGCTTTGTGGTAAGTGGAATGCAAGGGTAGATGAAAAGGCCTATATATGGCTGTAGGTTTCCTATGCAAGTTTAACAAGATTTTATAATAATAGTGCATCAAGTTTTAATCGATCTCAAACACACGTTCTCCCATCCCATCACACACATCTCACCACACTCTCACACTCTCTAAGCGGCAAGGACGACTCCCGCTCGTACCTTGCCTCAACGGCCAAAGCCGGATCCAACAGCAAAACCCAGGGGGAAGGTAGAAAGGACTCCTCTCACTAATAAAGTGAAGCGTAGGTCATGGGAATGTCTATATCCGCGGACGCGGCTATACGTATAGATCGATCAACTCTGCAGAGCGTGTACACCTGGAAAATCCACAAGATCGCCATCCTCGGCGGTGCCCCGCCTAGGCTGATGCCGACTGCCTCCCAATCGGTACGGTACCACCCTACCACTCAGCCCTGGGCCACCCCGGAGTCCACCAAAACGCTGAGACTGTGAGACGTAGTACCGGGCCCCAAGGTCACTACGCTGTCTTAGGAGGATGTGGGCCCCCATGCCCGTACCTCCCTACACTATCACCTTTCAACCTAGTAGTAGTGGCACCGCCCTAGTCAGTCGGGTAATCGTCTCCTGCCCATCAAGAGCGAGTGGTGTGCACGAAGGGTCCCATGGTTCCGGTTCTCAAGACATACCAGTCCTTAAGGGGGACCGGACATGATATCTTCTCAAGGGGATAACCAACACCCCATGCCTCGACGGCACCTCCACCGGGGATAACCAACACCCCGTCTGCTCACAATTGCACCCGCCACAGGTACCTCTCTTGAGGGATGCCCAGGTCGCACCCCTCCGGCATGACTTGCCCCAAAGACTCGTCGTAGAATCCTGTCCGATCGACTCAACCCTCACCACACACCCAAGACACACGCCAAGATCTCCCCAAGTTCATTATCCAGTTTTACCAAGTTATCGGCACCACGTGCCTTATCCACTCACGTTATTCCTTCACCAAGCATCACATCACAGGTATAATGCGTAGTGAAAGTAAAACAGTAAGTAGAATGCGAGCGTCTAGCCTAACAGCGGGTGTGCAGGGGAATAGGTTGCGACAAGGTAACGGCTTACAAGCAATCTACCATGCAACCTATCACAGTTCATTTGCATAAAAGTAAAGCACTAGCATCTACATGTAGCATGTCTATTAGGTTCTACGAGGTTGGGTGGGACGTGGAACACCTGTTAAATGTCGTATCCGAGATCCTCGGTGCACTTGTAGTCGTACTCCTCCATGGTCCTTTGTCCAACGGTCCCGATCCGATCGTCGCTAACCCTGACGCAACTACCTCGATACAACGACAAGCAAAAGAGCAATCAGACCACTAGACCTAGAAAGACTGCGAAAGGAGAGGCAACAAGGTACAGAAAGAATAACTACACTGGAAGAGCACAAAAAGGAAGAACGACTTAGCCCTCTCGGCGGATGTCCGATCCCTGGGCCAAAGAACAGGAGTGATGATTTGCTAAGTACAAGCTTAAGCCTTAGCCTAACCAGTACTTCCTGGGTCGATCGTGTCGACCTATACGGCTTAAATAGAAATGGCATAGGCCTTAGCTCATCCTAAGCAGACACCACGGCTTGCAGCTTTTGATCCAAACATCATGGAGACTGACGAGGACCGAAAGACTTCAAGCAAGAGAAGTTCTGTTCTCCCTTAATCCGTACGCCACTATATTTGACGAGAACCAAGAGAGGGTGGAACGGGGAAGAGAAGAGCAGAGGCGGTCTACTTCTTCCAATACACACACGTCACGGTAAAAGATGAGGCATCGGAAAGGAGCGACACACAAAAGAACACGAGTGCCCAAACAACTTGTAGGGTACCACGACCTAGGTGCACTAAACGCACTGAGACCTCCCCAGGGTTCTTAGCGGTGCGGTTGTCACTGCAAGAACCAAGGAGACACTACGGTCTACAAGGTACAAGCATACAAGGGCTTAGGCACGACAAAATCAAAAGACGGAAAGAGACACAGGATTCACCTTCCTTTGATTCACTCGCCATAGTAAAGACGGGAATTGGGGAAGTGGAATCAAAAGAGCAACAACGTCAAACGAGTAAGGGGCTCAACCCACACCAGTTGGCATCTGTCGACATACAAAGGTTGTCCCCTATTTCCTATCCCAATAGAGTTGGTCACGGAGGGCTCGAAACATGCGGGTAAGAACCGCATCGATATTGACATCGAGTCCACGGTGACCGCATCCTAGGGACATAGATAGGAGCTCAAGTTCGTAATCCGACGAAGACAACTAAAGCAAGAGAGAAGGGACGTGCTTGGCATTACGGCCATGGCGAGGCGAACTCGCGATCGCAACGAACAAGCACATCGCTTCCCAACCGGCTCGAAGGCACGGTCCACAAAAGGGGCAACACAAACGCACAAGAATGAACGGAGCAGCACATGTCCGTAGCGACACAAGAGAGACATCAAGCATAAGAGGTAGACCGGCACGAAGGCACGACACAGGCATTTATCGATAACACGAAGATGATCATGAACATGTATAGATAGTTGATATTGATAGATCAAGTGTCAACATGTATGAAAAGAACATGGAATTGATAGGCAAGAGTCTCGCCGACGTCACGTACGGCGTCGACTAGGTTTGAGGGGTAGACCTTGACGGCGGAAGGCTGCGATGGTGTGCGCCGGCAAGCTGCCGGCCGGACAAGGCAGCAGGTGGCCGGGGACTGGGCAGCGGTGACCGAGAGGCGACGGAGCTTCGGCAAGGCACTCTTGCTGTTCGCCGGGGAGGTGGCGGCGGGATGCCGCTGTGGTGTTGGAAGCCCATGGCGAGTAGCAGGAGGGCGGCATGGTCTGGAGATCTGGCTCCTGATGGCGACGAACAGGGCTGCTCTCCCTGCGATGGTGGAGAACAGCGGCACAATGGCCGCCTGTTAGGCGAGATCGATGGCGAGGAAGTGAATAAGGAAGAAGTTGGGCTACTGGTTGCTCACCGGCAGCTGCTAGACATGGTCACGACGAGGTCGAGGCGAAACGCGGCGTTGTGGTCGTGGTCAGGGTCCTCTGCTTGGCGTCGTCGCGGGGTGTCATCTTGGCGGAGTACGACGGCGCCGGCGTGGAGCGGCTTGGGGCAGTGCTGCTCCTGGTCGCGAACGCAGCACGGCGAGGAAGGTGGAGCAGGAGGCGTCCTGGTAGTGCGGAGGGTCGGAGCTGCTCGGCCGGGCCAGCGTTGCGGTCGTGACGGAGAGGCCGCAGCATCGCGAGGCGGCGTGCGCGAGCGACGTCGGGTCACGGTGAGATGGCTCGCAGCGGAGGTGGCGGTGCTGTGGTGCTGTTCCGTCGTGGCGAGCGGGCTCGTGTCCAGAGCAGACGCGGACGGGGAGGGCTCGGTGCGACGCGGCTTGGCGAGGTTGAGACCGGCTGAGTCGCAGGGGGCCGGCGGCGCGCGGCTGCGACGAAGGCTTGGCCGTCGGGGTCATAGGCCGGCTCGACGTGGCTGGGAACGCCGAGGGCTTGTGATCGGACGTGGTGGCATAGGCAACGGTGCGGCTTGGAGAAGAGTGTCGCCGCGTGAAGGTCGACGATGCGGCCGCGCGTCGTGGTGCTGTTGCGCCGGGGTGAGGCCGTGGCCGGCACCGGCTCGGCTTCAAGGTGCCACGGCCATGGCGCTTGGGAAGGAGGCGGAGAGGAGATGGGAAGGAGTGGCGGCGGCCAGTGGGAGAGGGTGAGGGCGGCGGCTGCTGCAGCTCTTATAGCGGCGCCGGCTAGGGCTTCAGGTGAGGACACCGGCGTCCGAGTCATTGATTTGACGGCCGGTGCACGTGGCGTTCAGCCGGTGCCTGGGGTAAGTGGCGTGGCTGGGAAGGCTTCCAGAAGGGCGAGCGGGGCTCCGTTCGCGTGGTCCGAGCGTCGTGCTGTGCCAGCGCTCGCGGTGGGGCCGGCTGACGCAGCGCAAGGGCATCCGAGGCAGGGCAGTTGGCTTCGCTCCTACGCTAGCTGGCGCCGATGAAAGCGACGACGCGGATACGGAGGATGAGAAAGACGACGCTGTCCGCTGCGGGAAGGCGATGGAGAACGACGGCGTCTTCAGTTTGCTTTTCCCCTCAGCTGCTGACGAGTGGGCCCCGCAAAAGGAGGTCGTACAGAAGCATGCACGTGAAGAATCCAAGGAGGAGCGGTGGCTCACCATGTCAACGGGAATTCCCCGTCGGGGAGTGCCTCCCCATCCCCGTCTCTGTGGGGAACAAACTTCCCCCATTCCCATCCCCACCAAATGTCACGGTGGAGATTTTCTCCCCATCCCCATCCCCGTGCGGGAATTATCCCCGTAGGGTTCCCCGTCCCCGTGCAAGCTCGGGCCGCCTGCATGTGCCTGTTGGCTGTTGGCCTCGCCCTGTCTCTGTGCGGCGATGGCTGCTGGCCTCGCCCTTTCTCCGTGCGGCGTGGATCGACTAGAGACGGTAGGAGGAAGTGTGAGTGGTGGCTTGGTGGGCGGGCGGCTGCGAGAGTGCGAGTTCGAGACTGAGGAAGTGAAGAGTTAGGGTTTCAACTTTGCTTATATATCACAGTTATTGGGCCTTGCAAGTTTATGGGCCTTCAGAGTCGGGTCCCCGCGGGGAACGGGGACGGGGGCCTGCATACCATCCCCGGCCCCGTGAACCCCAACGGGGATAACTTTAGCCCCGTTTAATCCCCCATGAGGGCAAAATCTGTACCATCCCCGTCCCTAATGGGTGAATTCCCCGCGGGAAATCGGGGAACGGGGCCGTTGACATCTCTAGGCGGCGGCGTGGCTTCTTCTGCACACGTGAGCGCAGGGAAGGGCTGGGCTGCGATCTGCTGCTTGTGGGCCGATAAGAGGAGAAGCAACGATCTGGGCCTGGCTGCTGGCCGCTGGGCATGCTTGGCGAGAGGATGTTAAGGAGGGAGTTGGTCTTGTACTTGCAGTTGGGGCAAAGATACGTATATATACGTATACAATTGAGGATAGAAGTATGCACGTAGCTGGTGCAGCCTGCAAAGCTTGCCAGATAAGGAGCTGGGCTCCGAGCTCCAGGTTGGGGCACTAGAAGATGTATACACGTATACTCATTCATAGGTACATGCATGGTTGGCCGTGCGGCATTTGTATACATATATACACGTATACACTTGACATAAGAGCATGCACAAGCTAGATCATGCAGCTTGCTGGATATGAGATGCCCAAGAACGGTTTCCCATATACGAATTATGAAACAAGGAATTTGATATGAGTTTCAAAGGGGATTTGAGAAAGGGAATTCCTAAAAGGGATTAAGATGAATTTAACAGAGAACTCCGACGGATTAGAAGACAAGATTCGGGATGGAATTTCAAGGGGTTGATCAAGGGAATTTAAAATGAAATCCGAAAGAGGTCGAGTTAAAATCCAAGGAAAATTGAGCAGGGGTTCATGAGCTTGGGGATGAATTTAGAAAGGATGCGAGAGGATCTTGCTACGAGTTTGTGCACTTCGACACAAAATCCTGAACCACTAAAGAACTTCGGCACACTCCTACAAACAAATCTAAATGCATGCAACGATTCATCAGTGAGTTAGGTTCGGGTTGGACCTAGAACTACATGCTTCACACGCTTGCAGGAAAAATTTTAAAAAGCTCGTATTTTTGGCTACTCGAAAACCCGGGATGTTACAGAGCCCCTGCTTACTGTTGCTGCTCCCAGCTAAGCCACAACTCCCCGGCGTTCCCCACGCCGAAGCCGTGGAGGCACGACGAGCGGCCCTGCTCCTTCCCCCTCTACGTTGAGATAGCTCAGATGTGAAGAACATTGAGAAAGAGGATTTGAGAGCTTTGATTTGAGGGCTATTGTTGGAGTGGAGGTAAAAAAAATCAAGCCTACAAAAATGAGGGGAAGCCCTCAAATCAAAAATAGGGGGCCCTGATTTGAGGGCTATTGCTGGAGATGCTCTAAGACCACCGATAAGATGACTAATCAAGAATACTTGTCGACCGTGTTGATTAGTCGAACCGTCGAGGCTAGTCGGTAGTCTATCTACTCGTCCTGTCTAATAACATACTCCCTCCGTCCAGAAAAGAATATAATTATGAGATTCGTGCCGATCAAAGTAGTTTAAGTTTGACCAAGTTTATAGCAAATAATATTAATATTTATGTCTTCAAATAAATTTGTTATGAAAATATATTCTATGACTAATCTAATGATAATAATTTTGCATCAGGAATGTTAGTATTTTTTAGTATAATTTTGGTCAAAGTTCAAATTGACTTCTTGGGAAGCGAGAATTGCATTCTTTCGTACGAGGGAGTACATACAAGGATGCGTATATAGTTTTATACTGAACAATAGTACAAATAACTTATAGGTACGGTGGCATGATTGGTGTCATGAGAATCATAAGGGCGACTCATCACGAGTAATCACAATTAGCCGGATGACTTAATGACACTGCCTTCTACACACGTTCATGGAATATTTCATTCTAAAATTTATAAAAATCGTAGATAGGTTGGATTTCAAATGTAGCGCATTGAACAACAATAATGAGTTTAAAAATCCATTTATTCTCGGAGGAAAAAATAATCAAATAAAAGGAAAATGCACTTTGCAATAGTTTAAAAATAGCATTTTACGTCTTCTCTTTATGAAAACGTAACATATTGTAACTTGTTGTGTCTCCGACAGGTGGGGCCAACCGAGCAAACAATAGCATGTCTTCTCTTCCAATATGTCTGCAAATCTTTTTAAAAAATTTAAACTATTTTCTAAGTCACTGATAAGTTTCAATTTTTCGATACAACTTTTCTAATCATTAGTAGTTGGAATGTCGTTCCCTCCAAATTTTTTTTGCACATTCTTCAAATTTGGTTCACAGCCCGCCGCCAGCCAGTTTTGTCTCAACTATCCCACACTTTTCCGCCAAAACCCTTTGTGCTGATTTCGGAGCTGCCCTAGCGTCGGCTCGGCGTACCAACTAATCCAACCATGTCAACCGCAGTTGCCTCGGCCACAAGGCACCGTTTAGATGCCAAAAATTTTGCCAAATTTTTCAGATTCTCCGTCACATCGAATCTTTGAACGCATGCATGAAGCATTAAATATAGATAAAAAATAAAACTAATTACACAGTTTAGACGAAATAGACGAGACAAATCTTTTAAACCTAATTAGACCATGATTGGACAATATTTGCCAAATAACAACGAAACTGCTACAGTAGCGTTTCGCCAAAATTTTTGCCAACTAAACAGCCCCCAAGCCCGTGTGTTGCACGGAAAAAGTAATCCACGATAATTTTAACTTTACAGATACTAGCAAATATATCCGTGCGTTGCAACGGGAGAAGAAAATAATCAATTATTTATAAAAAATAATAATGGGAATATTGCATATCTGTTTATATTTTTATCATCTTCATAAATTTTAAAAACTATAATTTCTTATGTCCATGCATACATAATAAGTTTGCATTCGCAATAATATATGACAATGTCTTACTCCTTAAGTATATATCAAATTAAAATATCGAGTTCAGAACTTACTGTAGATTGCACTGCTATATATACGCAGCAACGTTGTTGGTGTAGGAGCCGTTGATGATGGCGCTCTCACATGTGGCAACGTGGTCTTCGAAGTAGCGATTCAGTTTTATCCTAACACAGTATTAGGACAGGAAATGGTTTAGTCCGGCGGTAAACTCATTTCACGTACAAGCGTTTAGCCAACTTCCTTCTCAAGCAACCTTATGTGCTATGTATTTTACCAAATTTAGAAATTTGTATGTTTCTCTATCCAGTTTTCAAAGCTAAAAACAACATTTTGCATCGGTCACAAAGAATATATAATGTATACTCCAACCACAACCATATATTTATAGTATAGTTCACAAAGAATTTTGCTCAAGTGCATCAGTCACAAAGAATTTTGCGCAAGTGCTAGCTTGTGCCTCTCCCTACTCGCCCAACGGTTACCACCTCTGCTCTCGGCCAACTCGACGCAGTTAGACAGTAATCAACTACAAGTGTATATCCAGAACGATCTGCACTATCACTGCAACACCGTCGTCGTCAAGGACTCGAGGTGCTCTTCCGTTGACACCTCTGCTCCCTCTTGTTCAACGGGACGTACTTGAACACGATGTTCCCCGCGATGCAAAACATCCAGGTGGGGCTGGTGAAGATCGGCCTAGGCGACAAGGTAAAGTGACGGTGCTGCTGAACGCCGACGTGTACCAGTCGCCAACGGGGAAGCCGTCGGATGGCGACTTCCGTGCGGACATCCACGGCCTGATGCTCACAATCGTGCAGTTCCTGGCGTCCACGGGCGTGCCATTCGTGGCCAACTTTACCCCTTCATCAGCCTGTACACGGACCCCAACTCGTCGCCGGTGGTCGATGGCGGCGTCACCTATACCAGAACACCTTCGACGCCAACCAAGGCATGCTCGTGACCGCACTTCCTTGGAACGGCTTCGAAAACAGTGTCAGCTACGCGTGTGGCCTCGCCGACTACACCAGACTCGGCTACAGGACCTTCTGCGATGGCCTCGGCGCCAAGGGCAACGTCTCCAACGCCTAAGACATCTACTACCAGACGATGGACCAGGACGACAATCCATCCGCCGGGACATGCCGCTTCATCATCGAGATCAACGTCGGCACCGTGCCCCGCTCTGCCATGGGCGTCGCGTCCTGGGGCAGCCGCCGTGCTCGCGGCCTTCATGCTGTCCGTATTGTCGTGAAATTGATTGAAGCTTTAATGTCCCTCGTGATCGATTAGCTCGCTTATATGTCCGTATTATTGTGAAATTGAATGAAGTTTTAATTTCCCTCATGATCGATCGTCACCACGCCTTTTGTCTTTAGCTCCCTTATATGATATAAGAGAACTATTGTTGACAAGAAGAGATTTATTCGGATTAGGATTCCTAGCCGTAGATAGAGAAGGTTTTCACACATTGACGGAGTTAATTAGAGGAAAACGGATAAAAAAATGGACAGACAAAAAAAGAGGTGGAAATTTTGACTCTTTATTATTAGGTAATAGATAAATAAGTTATTGATTTTTTTTAGCTTCACTATTGGTACAATATGTACTTTAAAAGCACAATTATTGGTCAAATCCAATGCCAACAACTACGAAAACCAATATGGGCTTATAAGTCAAGAGGCCACTTAGAAAGTCTTGGACTTACAATTAATGCGTCCTCAGAAATATGGTTTGGTGTCTCGTTTCAGAAATCTATGGGCGAATAGAGGCCACCGAGTTGAGGGCGGTAGGAACGTACCAGTATTGCGGGAGTTGAGGGTGGTAGGAACGTACCAGTATTGCGGAAAGGGTTTAGAAGTCAAGACAATGGATCACTCGAAGTCGATGACCACCGAGCATGACTTTCATTACAGTTGGTTGCCTCTGGCCATAGTGACGTCCGCGATCACCACGTAACACAATTCAACGATGCACTGGGCAACACAACATGGGCGCCGGCTCCGGCTAGCTCACGTACCAGTCTTCACCTCACATATATGTAGTATGTACCTGTTAAACAAAGAAAGACAAGACAAATAAAGAAAGACGAGATAAGAGGTTAGCTGCCCATGGTGGTTGGCCACGCTGGCCTCTATGAGGCTCCGTCTCCTTGTTTGCTTCTTGTCTTTCATAGATTACCTTTGTTGATGCAGCCTATGCGTGGTGGCCGCGTGTTGATCAGCCTCCCTCTGTTTCTCATAGAGACACAACACCTTGTGGCAGGATATTGCAGCGTAGCGATGCTGCTGCGGGGCTGCCGTTGAGAGCCGCGCGGCGCGCGCTGGCTAGCCAGGTTCCGCTGCAGCCGGAGTGTGGTGCCTTGCCTAGCTGTTACGACTTACAATCGACCCTTTTCTCTATAGGTCTCCTCCTTGGTCCTGGTGTCATCGGGCTGTGTACGTGCGTTGATCTTCTTCTCCTTAGCGGCGTGCAGGTGTGGGCATGCGGCCGCCTCAGTCATCCCTCCATCGATCTGCTCCGAGCCTCTACATGGCGCCCTAGTGACGACAACTGTCTTTCTCTGTGATCCAAACGGACAGGCGTTTTATGGGTTCTACCACATGCGACTATGAGGCAGAGATTGCCGTTTTGTTCTCATATTTAGGCCTTATTTAGTTCACTGCCTAAAGTTTACACCCTATCATATCGGATATTTAGACACATGCATGGAGTATTAAATATAGACTAAAAAATAATTAATTGCACATATTGTGTCTAATTTGTGAGACAAATCTTTTGAGCCTAATTAGTTCATAATTTGACAATGTGGTGCTACAGTAACACATGTGCTAATGATAGATTAATTAGGCTTAATAAATTTGTCTCGCGGATTACTGACAGATTCTGTAATTTGTTTTTTATTAGTATTCAAACACCCACCCCATGTGACACCCGGTGTGACATCTCAAAACTTTACACCCTGAAAAGGCCTTGTGCATGAAGTCCTCGTTGCACCGAATTGCCAAATATGGTTCGTGCCACTACCCTCCACAGTTGGACCGCAGCTCATACATAATAAACGGCCAACAACAACTGTGGCGAGACAGAAACTAATGCCTAACCTATTTAGATTAGGATTCCTGTATGAGCAGATTATAAATTGGAAAGTATAAACATATTCTGTGTGGAACGAAGGATTTCTATTTAGATTAGAATTCCTGTACGAGCACAGGTTATATATATGAGTCTAGATAGAAAAAACTCTCCGTCATCTAGTAGTTAAAGGAAGACGGACCAAATAAATAGATGGATGAAGAAAAAAAACCTGAAATTTTACATCTTTATTATTAGGGATAGATAAATGTTCATATGTTAAAATGGAGAAAAAAATAATTACGATAATGCAAGTATTAACGTATATTGTACTTTGTTTTGAAATCGGAATCCATATTAAAGCACCAGTGCTTTGATTAAATCCTTCTTGTTCTTGTTTGAAAGGAAAAAAGAATTTATCTACTGAGACAAGCAAAGCATGCTCTTAATCGATCGTGTTCTAAAGTAAACTGGCAAGTCTAGCAGCAGGCATAGGCGGAGCCACCACTAGGGTGAGCTAGGGCGGCCGCCCTAGCTCCCCTTGGCCGGGCACCATATCCCCATCCCTGGAGGTCACCGAAGTTTGAGCCGAAGAAAGGAGAGATTGAAAGCCCAAGTTTGATTTTGGTAATTAATGACACCAAGTTGCTAATGTCATTGTGTCAAGTGAATTGAGTTAGGTGTAGCAACACATGTGATGAAGGAGCAAGGAGTATGATGGTGATGGCCATAAGATCACAAGTGCATGAAGATAAAGATGATGGTGAACATGCACATAGGTGATGGACAAGGAATGAGATGATCAAGGCAAAGGTATAATCATAGGATTCTCTTTTGCCGGTCTAAAGATGAGTAGAGAAGTGATTGAGCGGGTTTAGGATTGATAGCCGACTATCAAGAGGGGCAATCACGGTCATCTCATGAAGCAAGTGCTACTAGGTCCATATTCTTGAGCATATGCATTTAAGATCTAGTGAGATGCTAACTCCTTAAAAAAATATTTGAGAAAATACTAACACGCGAGCACAAGATGGTGAACACTTGGTGGTGTTAGCACATTTGCGAAGGAGGTGGAGTTTGAGGGGTAGAGAGGGGTTTGGGTTCGAAGTGAAACGTCTATTTTCTACTGCGCCAGAGGTAAAGAAACAGAGGCGAAAGGAAGTCACTGGGGTGACCGGACGCATGACCAGACCCTAGATCGGACGCGGCTGGCGCGTCCGGTCAGTTCAACTGGCAGGCGCTGGGGCATAGTGCGAGGGTTTGTGACCGGAGCGTCCGATCACTTGCAAGACCGGCGCGTCCGGTCACGCACCTAGGAGAGCAGCACAGAGGGAAGGTTTGATCGGACGTGGTGGTGCGTCCGGTCAGTCACGATCGGACGCTTCCGGTTGACGAAATCACTCTCTGGACCCTTACTGGACTCAAACCGGATGTCTGGTGTAACACGTCCGGTCAACTCTAGTGTCGCGTCCGGTCATTCTTTGACTAAGAAGGTAACGTTTCGTGACCGTTGGAGATCGAACAAACGAAATTTAAAACGGGACACGTGGCGAGCATCAGTGATGTCGCGCAGATGCGACAGGACGTTGTGGCCGTGTCCGGTCGATCTGACCTGCTCGTCCGGTCAGCACGAACAGAGCTATTTCTTTGTTCCTAACGGCTCTATTCTTTGGAGTGGCTTATAAATGTGTTTGGCCGATTTAGGGAGCTCTCTCTTGGACATTTGGACTCTCTAACATCCTTTTGAGCTGAGCACATCCCCTCCCACTCATCTCATTGCTTGATTGTGCATCCTAGTGAGATTGAGTGAGATTCAAGTGCATTGCTTTAAGAGTTGCATCTAGTGGCACTTGATCCATTGAGTTGGCTGCGGATTGCTTGTTATTCTTGGGTGTTTCCCGACATCCTAGACGGCTTGGAGTAGCGATGGTGTTGAGCTCGTGATTGGAGATTATTTCGAGCCTCACCAAGTGATTGTGAGGGGTTCTTGAGCTTTCCCCACGGGAGTTCGCGAATTGGCTACTCTAGTGGAGCTCGTGGCTTGGAGGATCCCCATCTTGTGAGTGGATGTGCGACACCCGCTGAGGGTTTGACTCTTGATAGTCAATTAGCTCGCGATCCATCAAGTGGGTGTATCGCCACAACTAGGACTAGCTTGCCGGGAAGCAAGTGAACCTCGGTAAAAATTCTTGTGTCATCTCTTTGCTGAGGATTTCATCTTGTGTATGTGATTGCATTGATTGATTGGTTCATTGGACATATCTCTACTCATCAACGTCAGTATAACAATCTTAGCTCACTCCTTTGCTTACTTATCTACTTTGCTAGTTGTGTAGCTTGTTATTCTTTGTCTCTAGCTTGTGTAGGTTTGTTCTTGATTAGGAGTAGAGTTAGTTGTTGGTGTGGTCAGTGTTTAGCCTTGAACTAGACTTGTGTAGGTGGCTTGCATAGCTTAGTGAGCTAGTGCTAGTATTGCTACGCCGTTTGTTTTACTAACTCACTTGTCTAGTGAAGCTTGTAGATTTTTAAATAGACTATTCACCCCCTCTAGCCATTTAAGACCTTACAGCGGCGGAGGCACGGCCGCCGCGGCGATGGTTTTTCTGCGAGGACGAGGCAAAGCGCCGAGCCGAGGCATCGTGGGCCGCTGGTCGATGTCGATATTGGCCCATACCAGGCCCATCAGCATTTCAACAGTGCCCAGTTAGGTCTCGCAGTTGCACCTTACCATCTCACCTCGTTCTCGGCCTCTCGCAAGACTCGCCGCCTCCGCTCCACCCTCTAGGCTTGCCATCGCCGCTCACGCCTTGTGCCCTCGCGGCCTTGCTAGCTCCGGGCACCAGCAGATCCAGCGACGCGACCCCGCTCCAGCCGCAGCCGCTGCCGTCTGCCGCTCAGCGCCGCCCCAACCGGCAGCCGCTGTCGCTTGGCAGCTGACCGCCGGCCAGGACGCCAGGTAAGGTAACCAGCCAGCCCTAGCTAGCCGACTCTTAGTCTCAGCCTCTCAGGGTTCAGGCCCTAGCCGGCCCTGCTTGCTGCTTTGGTGCTGGCCCTGTTCATTCACTCATTTGGTGTAGGCCCCAGTTGGCTCTGATCAGGGTTTAGGATTTTGGTGATGGATAGGGGAGCCGATGAAGCCGTAATGGGTGGGGGTGGAGATGTAGTTCGTACAAACAGTGCCAGTGCCACCACGGCTAGACAAACTTCAGTTCCACTAAGCAAGAATCCTATAAGAAACTAGGTATTGCAAATTGTCTGATTCATTCATTAATTATGCAGCTTTGAAAATTGACAGGTTTTTGTACTTCGTTTCTCTACTGAAACATCTATTATTATTGATAATTCCATTATTAAAATATTGAAACATCTATTATTGCTGGCTGTTCTATATTTTTTTTTGCCTAAAACATGCGTGTTGTCGTTGGTAGCCAAAATTTTATAGTACAAGTCCGCCCTAGGTCATTTTCTGGGCTGGATTCGCTACTGGCAGCAGACATATTTTAACATTATTACATTCAATATATGCAAGGTTATTTTAATATATGCAATATTATTTTTTTCATAGTTTAAATTTTTTTCACTTGCCAGATTATTTTAATATATGCAATACTATGTTTTCATAGTTTTAATTTTTTTTCACTTGCCAGATTATTTTAATATATGCAATACCACATTTCGGTGCTAGATTATTTTAATATATGCAATACCACGTTTTGGTGCCAGATTTATATTCTAATATATGCAATACCACATTTTTGGTGCCAGATTTATATTCTAATATATGCAATACCACATTTTTTGTGCCAGACTACGAGGACATATTTAGGGGATGTTTGGTTTGGAGCCAACGTCCGCCACGCCACAGTGTGGCGCTGCCACAATCTGGTGGCGTCCAGATTCTCCGCCACACTCTGCCACAGCTCGCCACACACTCCACACACTAGAAGACAAGCAGCAGGGAGAAAACGACAGGGAGACAAGACTCTGGCAGCCCAAACTTAGACGAGAACCAAACAAAAGCCAAAGTTAGTGTGGCAGCCGCAGCTTAAGCGTGGCGTGGTGTGGCTCCAATTCAAACATGCCCTTAGTCCTCAGGTCAAAGCAGGTACAGTTCGACTCGTGCTCTCTCTTGCTGTGTCAAGAAATTGGTGCTCAAGGCAGTTTGATGTACAAAATGTCTTTTTGCATGGTTTCCTTAGAGAAGAGGGGTACGTGAGACGACCCTCAGCTAACCGTATGCTTATGTTTTGCTGATGATGGTCACTAAACAATTATTACCTCCGTTCCACAAGCAAAGCATGTTCGGTATTACGTACTGTAGAAGTGCAGGATGCGCAATCTGGGATGGACCTGGACGGCTGGACCCCATTGGACTCGGCGACCGAGGACGGTTGCAGTTGGGTTTGCAGTCTCGCAAAGGACAAATCGACCGAACAGGGATCGCGCAACGCAAGTGCAGTGAAACGTACAAACAGTAGTACTCGTAGCTAGTAGTACATACTGTACGTACTGTATTGATCTCCCTCGATCGGAGATTCGGAGCCAATGAAGAGAAAAGTTTGGCTGGCCGCACCGGCCATGGATGGATGGGAGTTGGGAGATGGTGGCGGTCCGGCGGGTGCTGTAGTCCCATGCATGAGCACAAGCACACGGCCAGCCGTGGCGGTCGGCCAGAGAGGCAGAGAGCCTGGTCGGGGGCTTCTGGCTGGTTGGTGGAGAAACTGCAGCTTTTTTCCGGCGACCGCGCCCCGCCCTGCGCCGCGCGGGTTGGTGGCGAATACGGTGCGAGCCGTGTGCTGCGTGCAGAGCGCGACGATGGCTCTTGGCAATGGCACAGCCGCTTCGCTGTTGCATGCCATGCATGACTCCCGTATTAACATTTACATCTCTAGCTAGATTTAACACGAAAATATATTTCATACTAGTTTAATTGTACTTATTTTGCATCATAAAATGTTATTATTTTTATGTTACTTTGATGAAACTTGAAACCGTTTGACTCCTCGAATCAAAAAATAAGAATTGTATCCTTTTATGGACGGAGCGAGTACACGACACTCTAGTTTTATCCTAAATTGCTATTTTCTTTAACTATTAACATATTACAGTCTTCATGCACGAGAAACATTGTTACTATTCATCTTTTTTGAGATATGCCATACAATTTTGTTGCTCCCTGAAACACGTCATGTTCTCTACTCCACGTGCGGCCATTGGCGGATCCAGGGGGGGGGCTGCAGCCCCCCCGGGAGGGTGATATCTCCACTAAAACACTGTAGCAATTACTGTAGCATAGCATTAAATCGTCATTAAATCTTAATTGTAAATCAACATCTTCCTTAATTAGCCCCCCCTGGGGTGTTAATCCTGGATCCGCCACTGCGTGCGGCCCTGGCCCAGCTATAGGGCGACGACGAGGTGGCCTTGTCGTAGCAATCCTTCCTCCACCAAGAGAGCACGAGATGGCCTATAGTGGGCCTCGGCCTTTTCAATAGGCGGTCCTCTGTTAATCAATTTTAGGAAGTGGGGGCATTTAAATGAAGAAATTGTCTCTGAAGTTTATTGTCCATTTTTTGGAGGCAATATAATTTTTTGTGCCCAACCCGTATATAAAACGACAGGCCTCCCGAAATCAAATTTGTGGTAGTGATCCACTTTATAGTAGCACCGAAAATAGCAATTTGTACACGGTCTCTGCGCACATATATACAAGTTTTGTACCATCTAGTCATTGAAGATTAATTATATAGACCATATAGTTTTGAAAATTTTCTAGTTGGGCCTTGTTCACTTTGCAAATTTTTTCAACCCGATGAATAGTACCACTTTCGTCTTATTTGACAAATATTGTCCAATCGTGGACCAACTAGGTTCAAAAGATTCATCTCGTGATTTTCAACTAAACTGTGTAATTAGTTATTTTTTTACCTACATTTAATACTCTATGCAAGCGGCTAAAAATTGATGTGATGAAAAGAGAGTGAAAAAACTTAGAATTTAGATGGCATCTAAACAAGGCCTTGGTTGAATTCGGTACCCAGCGATAACCCCTTGGAGTTGCAATCACTACTACGGAGGAAAGCTGGTGGCTAGAATGAGCTTGTAGAGGCGCCTGCTTCGCACGCGTCTACATGCAACGACCCTCTCTTCTTGGTCCCCTCCGCCGGTAAGGGAGTCCAAGATAGCACGAGGTTTGTGTTTGCCTAATTAAGACCATGCATGGATGGATTACCTGGCTATTTCAACTTGTAAGTTGACTGTGGTTGATTGGCACATGCAAAAAAAAACAAGAAGAACGTTTGGTCCGTGGCTGGTCAATATAAACATAGGTCTGGTTTAGTTACAAAAAATTTTGCAAAACGACACGGTAACAAATTTCGTTGTTATTTGGTAATTAGTGTCCAATTATGGTTTAATTAGACTTAAAAGATCCGTCTCGTCCATTTCGTCTAAACTATGTAATTAGTTTTATTTTTTTTATCTATATTTAATGTTTCATACATACGTTCAAAGATTTGATGTGACGGAAAATTTTAAAAAATTCTGTAAAATTTTTGGTAACTAAACAGGACCATAGTACTAACTAACCATGATTACAGAAAGTTACCTTGAGCCCAAGCGATCGACTGGGTCAGGCTGCAAGCAATTAAAGCCAACATGCTCCGGCCGGGCAGCTGCTTGTTGCTGCAGGCTCGCAAATTTGAAGCTGGCTTGGGCAGTGTTTAGTTCTTTCAAAATTCCAAAAATTTTACAAGATTCCTCGTCACATCGAATCTTTAGACGCATGTATGGAGTATTAAATGTAGGTAAAAAAATAACTAATTGCACAGTATATCTGTAAATGTCGAGACGAATCTTTTGAGCCTAGTTAGTCCATAATTGGATAAATTTTACCAAATAACAACGAAAAGTGCTATAGGACTTTACACCAACTTTTACACAATCTAAACACTACCTTGATCGAACAGCTAGGCACTAGGAGTAGGCAGGTAGCCCCGGGGGCCTGGGCGCAGCTGCAAGGCCACGGGTGTGTTTAGGTGAGAAAAATTGGGTAAAAAGTTACTATAGCACTTTTCATTGTTATTTGGTAAAATTTGTCTAACCATAGATTAATTAGACTCGAACTTTACAGACAAACTATGCAATTAGTTATTTTTTTACCTACATTTAATGCTCCATGTACTCCCTCCGTACTGGTATTAGAAGTCGTTTAGGACATGATTGTGCATACCAATGAGTCATTAATTAGAGGTAAGTTTTCCCTGTCTACCCCTATTAAATGCAATTGCGGTATGTTTCATATGAGGAACAAACCAACGGCGAACTGGCTAGGCCAGCGTGGTGGGCACGGGGACCATCGCGGTGCAGGTTCGATCCCCTACCGCGTCGTATTTTTTGCTTGTTTTTGTTTTGCATGTGACGTGCACACCGGTGCCTGGGCGCGTCTTTTTCCATTTTTCCGTCGATGGCGCGCTTCGTTTTTTTCGTTTCGTTGAACGCGCGCTGGACGCCTAGCTGCGTGCTCGCTGGACGTTTTGCCGCGCCAAGTTTTCCTTGTTTTCACTGGATGCTCAGCTGCGACGACGATTAGGTTTCCGTTCGTATTTATACGCCCGGCGCGGCGCAAGTACGCAGGGGCAAAGAAGTCCAAGACCCACGCCTCGCCACACGAACGACTTCTAATCTGCTCTGGCCGATGGAGCGTAGGACGACTTCTAATATTAATCCGGAGGGAGTACGTGTTTAAAGATTTGATGTGATGGGTGGAAGAGGAAATATTTTGAGTTTGTATGGGAAATAAACAGGGCCCACATGGCCGGCCGGCCTGGGCGGGCAGCAGGCAGGTGTGCAGGGAGCAACCGATCGAGCAGCTGGCTGGCGCACTACGCACTAGGCACTAGCTGGCAGGTCGTGACGTCACGGTGCATGCATTCCCGCAGGGGCTGCATGCTGTCGCCGAGGCGCGCGCGTCCTGCCAATGGCGAGCGGCCGGGAAAGCCTTTTTTGCCGGCAGCCAATGGCTAGCGACCGCGCCCGGCGTCGCGTCGTACGTCGTTTTTGCCGGCAGCGCTAGCGACCGCGCCCGGCGTCGCGTCGTACACACAGTTTTTTTTACCGACCGGAGGGGTCATGCCGCCGGGCTCCAGTTCTGGTTTACCGGTAACCGTATGCTAATCGGGCGAGTTTGAATTTGAATTCAAACTCGTATTCGGTTCGGTCGGCGGCCGGTTTATTGAGCGGTTTGTAGCGGTTACCGCTCGGTTTGAGCGGTAACCGCTACAAACCGTTTATATTTTTTTTTGCATGAATAAAAAGAATTTTTGGTACTTCCTTTGCACATATTAATGTAAAAAGACCACACAATGTGGTAATAAATAGCATAAGTCACTAAAGCAACAATATATAGTCGCATACAAATACATATTCGCTTACACAAACAAATAGTCGCAAGGTCAACTACGTAGGGTGTATGGGAAGACCCCTTGTTGGCATAACATTTCATATTCGGCGGTGGATATAAGAGAGATACCTTGCTGTCTAAGCAGGGCAGCCTTGTAATCTTGCCAAGTTTGACCTGTCCATGCTGCTGTTGTCTCCCATTCTTGAACTAACATATTGTAAAAACTGGGTCTTCCTATTCATACACCCATCTAGTCTGAGGCTGCACGGTCATGTCAGGAATGAGATAGCTATAAGTAGGCTATGAGGTATCGCTGTAGGATGAAGAAGAGTACTATGGAGTGTCGTAGTCCGTCGGTGCATATGCTCTCTTCTGCGATGTCGGTTGTCCATGGTCACGGTCTTGAGTAGCATGTGTGAATTGGGTCTCACCTGCAATCAACCATAATTAGTAGGCATAGACAGAAACAATTGTGCGTATGTAGGTGCAATGGATACCTGTGAAATGAAGACCTACATAACTACTACCACCAGCACCATTAGTACCAGCCCCACTTCCACCACCACCACCACCGTCTTTCCCACCACCACCGCCACCGTCACTCCCACCAGCACCGTCATTGTCACTGTCATCGTCACCACTGTTATCGTCACCACTATCCTAGGACTGGTATTCCTCATCCTCAGTCTCTGTGTCGCTGGTCACTGCTTTTCCTTTTCCTCGGTGACGCTTGCGGTGACCCTTCGGAGGCACCATCTGCATCTTCCTCTTCCCGAGGTGACTTTGACCCACATTTCTACGGGTCCAATCACTGATGCAATCATGCCCCGTAGTATGACGTAGATCCTCGGGGTCTATTTGGTCACTGCCAACACAAACAAATAAATCACATAAATAAAATCAATCACATAATACAGGGTGAGACATACTGTCGGTACTAACAGTATGGCGGTACCCACATCATCGATAATAAAAAACAAAACGACTAAGCCACGGCAAAACGCGGCCCACCTCAAACCGCACACCAGTTCCGTCTCGTACGAGGCCAGCTCGACGGAGCGCCTCGACCGCGCTCCGGCTCCGACTCGTACGAGGCACCCTCGACGGGAACACCTAGACCGCGCCCCATCCTGCACGACGGGGCACCTCGACCACACTCCGTCCCGCACGAGGCTCGTTCGCCCGACGGAAAAACTCCGACTCGCGTGACCCCGCGTCAGGACGTTCGACCCCCTCACTTCACCTGCTACAGGACAGAAGTAAAGGCATTTAATGCGATTACCTACTACCACCTACCGGTATGGTCGCAACCAGGATCGACGTGGGAGCAATGCCGGTGTCAGCCCTCACTGTTTTATCGCCCATCCCGTGATGGGAGGTGAAACCTGTCACTATACACACCTTACCGTGCACTGTTTACCGTCAGTCATCCTCGAGGGAGGATACGACAAGGCCCGCCTTCCGCAATCTCGGGGATTCGACCTTATCCGTCCGACCTTGACCCTACCTGGACCTAGCCTCGACGCCCAGCACGGTTCAACAGGGAAGGAAGGACGGCATGGCATCATGCTATGGGTCATTTCATCGACTCATCCTCTACGTCACCATGGTGTCCAGGGATGGCCGGCCATTCCCAGGACTGGGACGATCTCGTGAGGGTGTTCGAGGGAAACTTCAAGGGGACCTACATGTGCCCCGGCAACTCATGGGACCTCCGGAGTTGCAAGCAAAAACCGGGCGAATCCCTCCGGGATTATATCCGGCGCTTCTCCAGGCAGCGCACCGAGCTCCCCAACATCGCCGACTCTGACGTGATTATGGCCTTCCTCTCCGGAACCACCTGCAAGGAGTTGGTCCGAGAGTTGGGCCGTAACACCCCACTCACTGCCAACAGGCTGATGGACATCATCACCAACTTTGCCGCCGGCGAGGAGGCAGTTGGTGCCATCTTTGGCGGTGACCAGGACAAAGGAAAACAAAAGGTCGACGATCCCGCGAGCTCCAGCCGGGGCTCCGAGAGAAACAACCGAAAGAAGAAGAGTCAGCAGGGCAAGCTCGAGGCCCCGATCGATGAGCTTATCGCTACTGCCGAACGCAAGAAACCTCGAGCCCCCCCCGGTGGGGGCATCTTCGACAAAATGCTCAAAGAGCCGTGTCCCTACCATAAGGGACCCACTAACCATAACCTCGAAGATTGTCACATGCTCCATAGGTACTTTGAGGGCGTAGGCGTCAAGAAAGACGACAAGAAGAAAGACCCCAAGGGTGACGACAAGGATGGGAGATTCCCCGAGATCCACGACTGCTTCATGATCTACGGAGGACCCTCGACCCGCCTCTCGACACGCCAACGCAAACGAGAGCGGCGTGAGGTCTTCTCCATACAAACGGTGGTCCCCCGCTTCCTTGACTGGTCTGAGATGGCCATCACTTTCGACCGTGATGATCATCCTGACTACGTCCCCAATCCAGGAGTCTACCCGCTTGTTGTTGATCCTGTCATCGCCAACCCATGCCTCACCAAGGTACTCATGGACGGCGGAAGTAGCCTCAACATCATCTACGCCCAGACCCTTGACCTCCTGGGGGTCGAGAGAACGCGCCTGCAACCCAGCGTTGGGGGTTTCCACGGTGTTGTGCCGGGGAAACAGGCGGAACTCGTCGGCCGGGTCGATCTGCCTATCTGCTTTGGCACACCGTCCAACTTCAGGAAGGAGACTCTCACTTTCGAAGTGGTCGGATTTCGTGGAACATACCACGCTATCCTTGGGCGCCCGTGCTATGCCAGGTTCATGGCGGTTCCAAACTACACCTATCTCAAGCTCAAGATGGCAGACCCAAACGGTGTCATCACTGTAGGGCCCTCATATGAATATGCCTACGAGTGCGACGTCAAGTGTGTCGAGCACGGCGAGGCTGTTTTAGAGTCGGCGACCTTGGCTGCGGACCTCGACGGTCTCGCCAATGAGATTCCCGACCCAAAGCGCCATGCCGGCAGCTTTGAGCCCGCAGAGGACGTCAAGCTCGTGCCCCTCGACCCTGCTGGTCCCAAGGGAAAGGCGTTGAGCATCAGCGCCACCCTCGATCCCAAATAGGAAGCAGTGCTCGTCGACTTTCTCCGCGCGAACATCGACATCTTTGCGTGGAGTCCCTCGGATATGCCGAGCATACCCAGGGAGGTCACCGAGCATGCCTTGGAGATCCGGGCCGGATCCAAACCGGTGAAGCAACGCCTGCGCCGCTTCGACGAGGAAAAGCGCAGGGTCATCGGTGAGGAGATACACAAGCTGCTGGAGGCCGGATTCATCAAGGAGGTTCATCATCCTGAGTGGCTAGCTAATCCTATATTAGTTAAGAAAAAGAGTGGGAAGTGGAGGATGTGTGTAGACTATACTAGTTTAAATAAAGCATGTCCGAAAGTTCCCTTTCCTTTACCACGCATTGATCAAATCGTTGATTCCACTACGGGATGTGAAACTCTCTCATTCTTAGATGCATATTCCGGCTACCACCAGATAAAAATGAAAGAGTCCGACCAGCTCGCGACTTCATTCATTACCCCATTCGGCATGTACTGCTACGTTACGATGCCTTTCGGTCTCCGGAACGCAGGGGCTACGTACCAGCGATGCATGCAGCACGTTTTTGGGGAACACATCGGACCAACCGTCGAGGCTTACGTCGATGACATCGTTGTCAAGACCAAACAAGCCGATGATTTGGTAAACGACCTTGACGTTGCGTTCAATTGCCTCCGGGCAAAAAACATCAAGCTCAATCCTGAGAAATGCGTTTTTGGCGTTCCTCGAGGTATGCTTTTGGGGTTCATCGTGTCCAAGCGTGGCATCGAGGCCAACCTAGAAAAAATCACTGTGATAACCAAGATGGGCCCCATCCGAGATCTGAAGGGCGTACAGAGGATCACGGGCTGCTTGGCGGCACTCAGCCGTTTCATTTCGCGCCTCGGCGAAAAAGCGCTCCCTCTGTACCGCCCCCTGAAGAAATTGGAGCACTTTTCTTGGACCCTCGAGGCCGAAGAAGCTCTTGCAAAACTCAAAGCTACACTCTCTAATTTGCCAATTCTCATCTCTTCGACCCCAGGAGAGCTGCTCCTACTTTATGTCGCTGCGACAACACAAGTAGTCAGCGCGGCCTTGGTTGTCGAGAGGGCCGAAGAAGCTCATACCTTGCTCGTCCAGAGGCCGGTCTATTTCATTAGCGAGGTGCTCTCAGAAACCAAGGTACGATACCCGCAAATCCAGAAGCTGCTATATGCCATCGTCCTGACACGGCGCAAACTCCGTCACTACTTCGAGGGTCACCCGGTAACTGTGGTTTCTTCTTTCCCCTTGGGAGAGATAGCCCAGAACCGGGAAGCCTCGGGTAGAATTGCCAAGTGGGCAGTCGAACTCATGGGCGAGACCCTATCTTATGCGCCACAAAGCTATTAAGTCACAGGTATTAGCGGACTTCCTAGCTGAGTGGACCGACACCCAACTCCCCCCTGCACAGCTCCAAGCTGAGCTGTGGACCATGTACTTCGATGGGTCATTGATGAAAACAGGAGCAGGCGCGGGTTTGCTCTTCATCTCGCCCCTCGAGGTTCACATGCGCTACGTCGTTCGGCTTCATTTTCCTACGTCAAATAACGTCACCGAATACGAGGCGCTCGTCACAGGGCTGAGAATTGCCATCGAGCTCGAGGTCCGACACCTTGACGTTCGAGGTGACTCCCAGCTCGTGATCGATCAGGTCATGAAGAGCTCGAGCTGCCGCGACCCCAAGATGGAAGCCTACTGCCAAGAGGTGCGGCGCCTCGAGGACAAGTTTCACGGCCTCAAGCTCAACCACATCGCACGCAGGTATAATGAGGCCGCTGATGAACTGGCGAAAATCGCGTCCAGTCGAACTAAGGTTCCACCAGACGTTTTCACGAAAGATCTCCAGCAGCCATCCGTCGACCTTGGGCTAGACAGAGGGGTCGACGGGACGTCACTCGACCTCCCACCTGAGGCAGAAGCCCCCTCGATCGGGGCTGAAGCCATGCAGGTGGAAGGCTTGACCCCACCATCTGACCTCGAGCCTGACTGGCGCGCTCTGTACCTTGACTACCTTATCTGAGGGGACCTCCCCTCGGATAAGATCGAGGCTCGACGGATCGCTCGCCAGGCCAAAACCTTTGTGGTCTTTGGCGACAGTAGGGAGCTGTACCGGTGCAGCCCTACTGGCGTCCTCCAACGTTGCATCACAAACGAGGAAGGCAGAGACCTGCTCGATGATCTACACTCGGGGGCTTGCGGTCACCACGCAGCGCCTC
Source organism: Saccharum spontaneum (assembly GCA_022457205.1). Taxonomy (NCBI): domain Eukaryota; kingdom Viridiplantae; phylum Streptophyta; class Magnoliopsida; order Poales; family Poaceae; genus Saccharum; species Saccharum spontaneum. The sequence goes on along the minus strand of CM039608.1, from coordinate 31,180,956 downwards.
GAACCCTTGTCGGAAATGCTTTCCGACAAGGATTCTATTGGCCAACCGCGGTCTCCAATGCTGTCAAGCTAGTACGCTCCTGTAAAGGATGCCAGTACTATGCAAGATAGACCCATCTTCCAGCACATGCCCTGCAAACCATTCCCATCACATGGCCATTTGCCGTTTGGGGGCTTGACCTTGTCGGGCCCTTGAAAAGGACAACCGGCGGCTTCACCCACTTGCTCGTTGCCATCGACAAATTCTCCAAGTGGATCGAGGCCCGCCCTATCACCAGTGTCAGGTCCGAACAAGCTGTGCTCTTCTTCACCGACATCATCCACCGCTTTTGTAACACCCCAGGTGTTTATCACCAATTAAGTAGTGGGTTTAAGCTCAAACATGATAGATTAGTGGAGATGACGATGCCAAAGTCAAACCTATGGAAATAAACCCTAACCTAAACTTGGATATTGCACCCTTGCTTACATATAGGCTCAATTAAAAGATATATGCTTGGGTGTTGTTATCAAAGTATCTTCACATGTCTCACATCAATAACTATCTATATTGATCCCTGGAAAAGTTTCATGAAGTTCGGAATCAAAAAGTCACATGAAATGATAAGTTCCATTCCTATTGGAATTTGCCCCATTAAGTTAATGGAACTATAGATCATCAACCAAGCTTTGAAAATTTACCCAAATGACTCTAGATGAACTCCACAACAAAAGTCATGAAGGGTTCATGTTGAGCAAATGTCAAGAAATTGCCCCGATTGGCCTAAAACCCTAGTTTCGGCTTTATCGAGTTGATACTTTGACCAAAGTGAACGTTTGACTTCTGTACCAGTTATGAGGTTTGACCTTAAACAAAAGTTGTAGTTCATCTTGTGTAGAACAAACTTTGTTTAATGGTCAAGAGCTAATTTGGCCTCTAACCTAGTCAAATAGAGCTCACAAGAATCAACTTAGTGCTGTTTTCAAGGTCTCGAATTTGGCTAAGTCTGGAATTACAATGTCATGGTGGTTGGCATCTCGCGTTCTCCAAATTTTGCTATGCAACTTGAGTAGGTCCAAATGTAAAAGTTGGAGCTTAGATCTTGGAGTAGGATATACCAAAAGTTGACATTGATTTGACCACTGTTGACCAACTAACTGGAGTAAACACCGAAGTTAGCTTAATCATCGACAATGTCAACTTAGGGTCTAATTACTCCCTAATCCATTGCTCCAATGACCAGGGTCCTTAAACAAGAATGGTAGGGCATCACGAAATGAACAACTTTGTTTCAAAGCCCATGACGAAATTCGGTCCGTAGCTAGCCCAAAATGCTACCCCAATATGACCTCAACGTCACCCACCACGTGTTCGGTTGAAGGCCTCAATGGGCGACGCGCGTCCGGACGTGGCTTCCATGCGCTGGCCGCGCCCCCACCATGGCTGGGTTGAGCTGCCGCGTGCCCTGTGCCTTCGCTCGTGATTTTGGAGAAACAGAGCGCTGCTCTCGCTTTCCCCCTCGCCTTGCTCGCTCACTTAGCCCTCTCTTTCCCTATCTCAGCTCCAGAGCACAGCCGTCGGAGCCATGGGCGCCCGCCGAGCTCCATGGCCGCTGGCACAGCATGGTCGCGCCCCATTCCTTTTCCTTCTCCCACCGCCGGCCGCACCACCACCTCTACCTCTCCTTGCTGTAACCACCGCGCCTATCCCCGACCGCTCATCGCCATTGTGTCATCCGGCCACCGACGCCATGTCTACCGTCGAGGGGGTAGCACGTGGCCAGGGGGCCAGGGGCCACCTCCGGCCGAGCTGTGACTGCTGGAAGATGCGCCCGGGCCCGGGGATGCTCACTGCCACTAATCATCCGTCGTCATGGACCACCGTGCCGGAAATCGGTTTTTTTCGAAGTCCTCTACTCCGTCCCGTCGTAGGCCGCCGCGAGCAGAACCGAGCCGCCACCGGCTGCGCGTGGTCGAGCAACACCGCCCCGGCATGCGCCTGACCTTTCCTGTCCCCGCGCATCACCACTACGGCCGCCGGCGTCCACCTCGCCGCCGGGAGCGGCAGGAGCCCGGTCTCCCCTGCTCAATGCCGACGGGAGGTAGAAGAAAGGGGAAAAATGTGTACGTGTCTCTTTGTCTGGCAAGCGGGCCCAACAGTCCAGCGGGTTCCACTTGTCGGTTTAAGAAAGCGGTTGTCTGGGTATGTATTCGGGTGGAGCTAGCAAATTAAGTTAGGGTTGTTCTAATTCTGTTTTTGAATTTCAGAAAATTTGTGAATCTTATAAAAATCGTATCTCATGCTAGGTAATTCCAAAAATAGCAAGAGTGGACTTTTTGGAAACCTTGAGAATAGATCTATGCAGTAGAGTCATAAATTGTTACATGTTTGTAGATATTTTCTGATGTCTTTATTTAAGCCTTAAAAATGCTCCAAAAATGCTTATAAACTTGACCAGAGCCATATCTGGAGTTTTAGAACTCCAAAAATGATGATTCTTATTTTGTTAATTTTTTGATGACATGTACTTGCTAGGAAAAATATTAAACACACTAATTGTTCACTGTTTGCTTAGGGTTTTGATTGGACCTTGATAAATAAGGAAATCTATATTATTTTTGCTTGTCATTTTTATATCTTGAGTTGTGATGCTCCAAATGATGTGAAATTTTTATGGTAGGTTTGTCATGATATGGATGGACTGTGGTATAAATTTCATGGTCATTGCTTATTGTATGATCCAGTTATTGATTTAACTTGTTTAATACTTGATAAATAGATTATAAATAATATATAAATGATAAAATGGAAAATGTTGTTCCATTACCTTATTATGAGGTTGTTCTATCATTTTGATCCATACTATGGCCATGTGTTCACAGAAAATATTGAGTTTTAGGTTTAACTTACTCTCACATGATTTATTTCATAGTTATTTGTCTTTTTCATAGAGGTTGATATATATCTCCAAATGGTTTGAAAATTGAATAGTAAACTATTGAGAGCATATTTAGGCCGCTGTAATTTTGGTAGAATTTATTATGCATTTTTGTTAGGTGTTCATAATTCCACCTAATTATCTAAGATAAATTAAGAAATGTATTAAAATAATTTATCTAGCATTGGACACTATGTTTTCTGGTGTTCATTAGTCATGGGTGACATGTTGGTAAAGTTGGTTTTGTCTAAGTATATGTTTGCAACATAAGTTAATAATTATTTCTTGCAAATGAGGTTTCTGGACAGATCTGGGAACTTAGCAAAGTTCTTCATGATAGTGTGCTTTGTTGTAAAACTTCTTTATACAGAAGTTGTAGATAATTTATGTTTCTAGCTGCTGTTAAAATTTGGTGGCATTTGGCCATGTGGTTTAGGAGTTATAGCTATTTAAAGTTGGGTTACAGAATTGCTTGCTCTCTGTCTTGCTAGACCAGTTTCTGTGTTTGTGTAAATTCGACATGTAAAACTTTGGAATCATGCTGTGATGATTATAAATGAAATGTAGATAATTTCCTAAGCTTTCCAGAATGTTTTCTTGCAAGTCATTTGGACTTATGGAACTCCAGATATGATTGATTAATGAAGCTACTGTTTGCAAGTCCAGAAATTGACATATTCCAGTTATCGTTGTTGCTTCATCTTGACTTGCTTTGCATGTTGATAAGTGTGATTCATGCCCTTGGTGATGAAGTTAGTACACCTGAGGTTTTGTAAATTTTAAGTTATGTTTGGTATTGCTTCCCTTGCTATCTTAGCATGATAGGTGGTGTGATGTTTATTTGAGCGATGTGAAGTGTTTATGTGTATTTAGCGTAACCTTGTACTTGCCTTGTTTAGTGTGTGATGCATCATCTATTGCATTCCCATATATTCATATACTTGCATCTTGCATCTCATTTAGGTACACTAGATGCAACACGTGAAGGACGTGATGTGGAGCTAACCAGAAGATGGTGTTGGTGGACCTATCTCGGAGATGGAAAGATCGGACAAGTGCTAGAATGAGGGAATGCTCGCCAAGCGAGTTTCATCTGACAAACTCTGACTTGAGTCGGACCCCAGGCAAGCCCCGAAGCATTATAAGCCTCCTACCTTCAAAGCAATTAATTATATATATGTTATAAGTATTGTTGCATTAAGTGGTAGGAGTTGGTTGAAAACCTTGCTGCATTATATCATTCCTTGTCCAGATATATGAATCCTTGAATCCTACATAGACTAGGATCGAGTAGATGCTTAGCCCTGCTTTAAGCGGTAGAAGTCAGGTGATTTCCTGTCACCTGCGAGATGTAGGGATATTCATATATAGCACGGTTGGCTATAATTGCTATCGTGGAATGGAACCATGTGTTAATAAAATGAAATGAGACCGGGTGGGATGACGATAGTGAAGCAACAAGGCATGGAGGTCTTGGGTGTGGATCTATCCCCGTCTGAGTCGTTTAAAGACCGATTCGCTGTACGTCCTTGAGTCATGTTGAACGCAGTCTAACACTTAGTTGGCCGGATAAGTCGTTCCGACCGTGAAGTCGAGTAGTATGGTTCAGGCCGGGAATCGAATGGTAGGTTGCATCTTGGAGGAGAGAAAGGATGTGCTTGGGACATTGGCGTGAGACCAAGGGGGGGTTAGAGTCCCTATCACCTGGCAGAGTGTTGCCCTTGGGGATGCGACATCATTCGGACCTGCGATTCCTGAACTGTACGAAAGGTGACCTGAGCAGCCCTCGCCAGGCGTGACTCGGTGAGTGTTAGAAATACCCCTCCAGCTGGATAGGAATTCGATTCGAATCGCCGTCGCTCCCGGTTAGTGAGCACTTGACTTGAGCATCGGCAACGTAGATTCCATTAAATTGAACGGATGGTTAATTGGATCACGATGGAAAGGTTGCCTCAATTTATACCTGCTATGGTTAATATTGTTTGCTCCTAATAAAGTGAGTGCTCTAGTACAGGTTCTAGTATAGATGACAGGTTAATGATAATTAACTTGATGCTTAAGCATTAATGATTACTTATCTATATTAAGCTTTTATGCAAAATGTTGTCAAGCTAGCCCACTTTATATCAGCCTTGCATGATCCTTGGTGTCACTTTATTTTTGGTTTATGACGGGTAAGTCTAGCTGAGTACTTTCTCGTACTCAGGGTTTTATCCCCACTTGTTGCAGGTTGTGATCTATCATGGTGGCTGCAAGAGTTGGTTGGCTCCTGCCTTAGAGGCGGAGTGTGATCACGGGCGTGATCCTTCTTATTTATCTTGTCTCCAATGGTTTTATTGGAAGTCGACCTTAGTACTGGCATGTATTTGAAATAAGATTAATATTAGTTTCAAATTACTTTGCTTCCGCTACTTTTCAAGTTAAGTTGTAATAACTATGTTGAACTCCGATGTATATTGAATTACTTGTGAAATGGTTGTAACATGTGACTTGTTATGTTGAATCACTACGATCTTGGCTTGTATGTTGGTTGGTTTGAAATCCCTCATGATTTCATCGGACTACCGGAGTTATATGGGCTCAAGTGCGAGAATTTGATCACTTCGGTGACTGTTTTTGTACTTGTGCTCTTATAATTTGGACGGTTCTGTTACAGCTTTGGGGTTCCCAACTGTATTATCACGGACAATGGCACCCAGTTTACCGGTAAAAAGTTTCTGGATTTCTGCGACGACCACCACATCCATGTGCTCTGGTCAGCCATGGCTCATCCAAAAACAAATGGCCAAGTGGAACGTGCCAACGGCATGGTCCTACAAGGTCTGAAACCCAGAATCTTTGACAAGCTAAACAAACATGGCAAGAGATGGGCTGTCGAGCTCCCCTCGGTCCTATGGAGCCTAAGAACAACGCCGAGTCGAGCCACGGGGTTCACTCCATTCTTCTTAGTCTACGGATCGGAGGCCATGCTCTCCACCGACATAGAATATGGATCCCCAAGGCTAAAGACCTACAACGAAAGAAATAACGACGCCGCAAAAGAGGACGCCCACGACCAGCTCGAGGAAGCCCGAGATGTGGCTCTGTTGCATTCTGCCAGGTACCAGCAAAGTCTCCGACGCTACCACAACAGACACGTCCGCAAGCGTGACCTCAACGTCGGCGACTTGGTGCTACGGCGAAACCAGAACACCAAGGGACGGCACAAGCTCACGCCACCATGGGAAGGACCGTACATCATCGCAGAAGTACTAAAGCCGGGCACCTACAAGCTATCCAATGAGAAGGGCGAAATCCTCACCAACGCTTAGAACATTGAGCAACTACGTCGCTTTTTCCCTTAAAAAGCCTCGAGGCTCTGTAATTTCTTTTCAAACTCATCAATAAAGAATACAGCGATGTTCAAACTTTCGTTTTACAAACAATGAGGAAGGATCGACTCTGTTCCCCCAAAATCGACCCTCCCTCGGGGGCTACAAGGGGGAACCCCTTAGTCCCCGAAAAAAGTTGTACTCTTTTTCAAAGTTGAAGAACTACCTCTTAAGTCAACAATGCCGCGAGAACGCCCTGAAGCTCAAAGGGGCTCTCGAGTCGCGAGATCGCTTACACCTCTGAGGCTACGGTACCTCCGCTCACCCCTCACGCCTAGGGGCACGACCGCACGATAAGTAGACCTAATGGCGGTTCGTAACTTTGAAAAGGAATACACCCCCCGTCGCTTAAATTAGGTTCTTACGCGATCTACGAGGCCGCAAGAGCACCCTAGAGTCCGAGGGCAGTCGAGCCGCGAGATCACTTACGCCTCCAAGGCTACGGTACCTCCACTCACTCCCTTACGCTCAAAGGCGCGACGGCGTGTTAAGTAAATCATACAAAAAACGTGATTCAAGCAACAAAGGGAAGAAAAGCGCAAGGTTTACGTTCCGAGTTTTTTAAGGCCTCCGAGGCCACCATGACCAAAATTCAAAATACTAACTTATTACATGGGCCTTTGCGCCCAGATTTGGCTCACAGGCCCTCATCGTCGGCAGGAGGAACCACCTCGGCTTTGAAAAGTGAGGCCAGGCGGCTCCTAGGCTCCTCGGCAGCTCCGATCAGGTCCACGCAGGCGTCCTCGTTCTCCTCGTCTGTCCGGTCCGGGTCAATGATGAAGCCTTCAGCAACAAGCTCCATGTCGAACACGAACCCAGACCAAACGACGGCCAGTGCCCTCTTCACGCCGTGGTGGAGGCTGCCCCGTATCCTTTCCCGGACGAGGCGGCCCAGCGCCGCCATCCGGCGGACGAAGGAGTTCCCCGGGGTGTCCTCCCCGGTGTCGGCGTCGGGCTCGACCCCCAGGCCGTTGCACACAGAGGTGATCACACCCTAGAGCATCTGTGTCCGCTGGGTCTCGGCCTCGAGGAGGCTTTGGAAGGAATTGGCCGCCGCCTGAGCCACCCGTTGCTCCCTCTCCAGCTCTGAAATACAATAAACTAAATTAATACTAATACGGGGCCTCGACGCCGTGGCCGTAACGCCCATACTTACCCTCGGTGTGGGTCTGCAAGCCCATGACCTCATCACAGAGCCTCCCGCACGTCCTTTCAAGCCCTTGGAGAGCGTCGTCCCTATCACGAACGGTCGCCCTCAGCGCTTCGATCTCCTGGCGGGCGGTCTGAAGAGCCGCGTCCTTCTCTTGAACGGCCCCGCTCAGTACCGTGATCTCGTCCTTCAGGGCGCCGAAGCGAGCGGTGACCTACCCGATCTAGACGTTGAGGGCGTCACGCTGATGACTGACCAAGGAGACGTCCTCCTCGAGCTCTTTCACCCGTGCCGACAGGGGCTCGAGGTCCTTGCGGGCCTGGGCTGCCTCCTCCCGAGCCTTGGTCACGTCTTCACGCACCACGGCCTCGGTCACCCAGGCCTGCACCGCCTCCTCCTTCACCGCCGCGTAGGCGACGCACAGCTCGGCCATCTCGGCACTCTGATTGGAAAGCCGTTTGTTGGCCTCCTCGACCAGAGCCCGTTGCCGGGCAAGCGCCGCCCACACGCCGCTCTCATTCCGAATGAAGAGTGACTTGCGGCGGGAGCGTTCCTTGAGCTCCTGATCATGGTTCGAAAAAACCAAAAAGACTGAGAACCGAGAGAAAGGGAGACAGCAAAAGGATAGCGAAACTAAGGATAAGCCAAAACATACCTCTGTGGCATCCCGCATGCCTCGTTGCACGGCTTCCATCACCACACGGAGCGATCGATCCATGTGTCGACGGAGGCCCTCGAGGTACTCCCAGTGGTGCACCTCGTCTCTATCATTCAAGGCGAAGATAGGGTCCGCGCCAGGGTTGGAAGCGTCCCTGAACTCGAGGGACGGTCCCCCCAGCGCGGTATCTCCTCCTCCGCCCGCACTAAGGCCAGCGCAGCGAAGTCCGGCCACTCGGATGGCGGACCGACCGGGGCGTCCTCCGGCCCCGTGGAAGGAACAGCCTCACCCGCGGCTCCGACCGTGCCAACCGCCGCCGAGGGACCAGCCCGGTCCATGGCCTCGACCCCCTCGACTCTGACCACCTGCTTCCCCTTATCCAGGGGGAGTCATCGAGGATGCGGTCGACCGTGGCTGGCATCGACTCTTCTGCTGGGGCCGACCCTTCGACCACCGGCACCTCTCCCTCTGGGACCTCAGGCGGGGGCTCGTCGACCCCACCCTCCACCATAGCCACCGGCTCCGCCGGCGGGTCTTGCTGCGGTTGCAGCTCTCCTGGCTGCGCCGCCTCCTGTCCCACCGCCGGTGGGACCTCCTCCATAACTACGTCTGCATCCGCCCGCTCCGCGTCACGGACGGATGCCTTGGCCGTTGCGGCCTCGACGGCAGCCTCGACGGTCGACGACGACCCGGGCTCCGCCCCGCCCGTGCCGGGCGCCACCACCTCTGCCGGTCCTGACCCCTGTGCGGCGGGGTCAGAACCGGCGACCGCCGAGGCACCTGCCTCCGCCTGGGCTGCCACCTCCTGCTGCTTCAGGCGCTCCTTCGCAGCCTGAAGCCTCTGGATCTCTGAGATAGGCGCTCCTTCAAAGAGAGGAAAAAGAGTACAAGGATGATTGCTTGAGATGTTGTTCTCTGAGATGGGAGCTTTAGGTTGCTGGTATCCGGGTTTGGACTTGTGTCTTGCCTGTTATTCGCTGTCTTATGTCTGTTGTAGAGCCCCAACCTACCCTTTTATAGGGCAAGAGGAGACCAGGACGCCGGGGAGCCTTGAGGTGATGTTTTGTCGATCCCTGTTGAGGTGACTGTAGCGACGTGCCCTGGGAATGGCCGGCCATCCCTGGACACCATGGTGACGTAGAGGATGAGTCGATGAAATGACCCAGAGCACGATGCCATGCCGTCCTTCCTTCCCTGTTGAACCGTGCTGGGCGTCAAGGCTAGGTCGAGGTAGGGTCAAGGTCGGACGGATAAGGTCGAATCCCCGAGATTGCGGAAGGCGGGCCTTGTCGTATCCTCCCTCGAGGGTGACTGACGGTAAACAGTGCACGGTAAGGTGTGTATAGTGACAGGTTTCACCTCCCATCACGGGATGGGCGGTAAAACAGTGGGGACTGACACCGGCATTGCTCCCATGTCGATCCTGGTTGCGACCATACCGGTAGGTGGTAGTAGGTAATCGCATTAAATGCCCTAACTTCTGTCCTGGAGCAGGTGAAGTGAGGGGGTCGAACGTCCTGACGCGGGGTCATGCGAGTCGGAGTTTTTCTGTCGGGCGAACGAGCCTCGTGCGAGACGGAGTGTGGTCGAGGTTCCCCGTCGTGCGGGATGGGGCGCGGTCGAGGCGTTCCCGTCGAGGGTGCCTCGTGGCTGTCGGAGCCGGAGCGCGGTCGAGGCGCTCCGTCGAGCTGGCCTCGTACGAGACGGAACTGCTGCTTCAGGCGCTCCTTTGCGGCCTGAAGCCTCTAGATCCAGTCGGCGTCCTGCGCCGCCGTCCGATTAATGACGACGGCGCTCGCCCGAACCGACTTTGCGGGGGTCGGCCCCATCAGCTGCGCCTTTCGCTTGAACCTATGAAGCGCGAAGAAACATCGGAAAACGGTACCAATAAAAGGCGAGGAAGCGGAGCACAGACACTTACCCGAAAAGCGGCACCAAGGGCCTCGACCCCGACCGATCCGAACCTCCCGGCGCTGCCGGTGGTGGCCTCGCGGCCGGCCCACCAGCGGGCTGGGTACTCCTTGGGGCCCTGGCCGGAGGGCCGCCTCGGTTCCTCTGCGCCTCCGAGGCCAGCTGGCCCCGGGTCCTCACGCCTGCCGGCGGCGCCGCCGAAGACGACGCCGGCACCACCGCTCCAGCCTCCGCCTGAGCCTGCCGGGCCTGGACCGGTGGTGGTAGCCCGGTCGACCCCTCCTGTTGGGTCCGGGATGAGGCAGCCCCTCCCGTCGAGGGGCCCACCTCCTTCTCCGCCTCTTCCTCTGTCTCCTCGACCACCACGACCGAGGAGGATGACCCCCGACGGGCTCCAACAGCGGGCGAATGTCGAGGAGGTCCCCCAGGCCGGTCGCGGCGTCATACCGCGACAGGGCGTCGTCGTCATCCCCGTCACTGCCGTCATCATCCTCCCCCGAGACCGTCTCGGAGGGAGACTCTGCGAGGGGGAGCCCGTCGAGGGCCTGCTAGCGCCGAAGTTTCTTCAGCGCCTCCTTCTCCTTGGCCTAGTGGATCTACCGCTTCTTGGCCGTCTCCTTGGTCTGCTTCTACTGGGACGCGTGCTGGCGTCGAGCCTCCCAGGCGGGCCGGTCCTCTGGGACTGGCAGCCGCGTCTCCGGCAACGCAGACAGATCCTGCACATCGGCCTCGACTAAATCAGAGGAATCCCAAAAATAAACAAAACAAACGAACGTACCAGCCAAAAACACTTACCAGAGGCTCGAACCCCTGGGTACGTCGCATGGGGACTTTGTCGACCTCGTCCACCTTGAAGTTCCCCACCATCCGGCGCGCCCGCCGGAGGACCTCCTCGAGGGTGAGAGACTCGTGCGACATCCGGCTCCCCTCCAGTGGCGCCTCCGGCGTCATCTGGTCGAGGCGGAGGCGACGCTGGCACAGTGGCATCACCCTGCGCCGGTGAAACGCAGTGGCCACCGCCGCCGCTGTCAAGCCCCGCAGACAGAGCTACTGCAGCGCCGCCAGCAACGGATCCAGACGCAGCTTCTCGGCCTCCGAGACTCTGTAGGTCCAGTTTTCCTCTCGGGCGGTCAGCACCCGGCCGGTATACCTCGGCAACTGACTCTCGTCGTTGGGAAGGTAGAACCAGCCGTCGTGCCAACCGCTGTTCGAGGAGATGAGATGGGCCGGGATGTACAGATCTGCCCGACCCGACCTCACCTGTAGGACGCAGCTCCCCGCTCGAACTGCACACCGAAGCCCTTTCTCCCCCGCCTTCTTGGCGAAGAGCTCTGCCTTGAAAAGGTGGAGCCACAGATTCCACTACGGCTCCACCCCTAGGTAACCCTCACAGACTGCTGCGAAGATGGCGGCCTGTGCAACGGCGTTTGGGGCAAGGTGGTGCAGCTCCACTCGGTAGTAGTGGAGGAGAGCGCGCATGAAGACGGTTGCCGGCACGCCGAACCCCCGTTCGTGGAAGCAGATGAAGCTCACCACGTATCCCTCGGGGGTGCCGGCTCCCAGTGGTCGGGTGGCGGCGCAATCCACTCCGGCCGCGACCGGCTTGTCCTCGGCCGCAACAGCCCATCCTCGACCAGCTCCTCCAACCTCCTCTCTGTCACCGAGGAGGCGGCCCAGTCGTCGGCGGGGAGGATCTGACTCTTTCCTGCCATTGGCGCTAGGGAGAGCTGTGTGGACGAAGAGGGTGTGACGGCGGTAGCGTTGGATGTAGGCGGAGGGCGCAAGGGGCACAAGGCTGTCTGAGGCAAAGGATGCAAAAACGCAAAGGACTGGTAGGGGAGGCAGACCCCTAGGCCTTGTTTTTACAGCCCCAACGGAGGCCCAACGGCTGCGCGAAAAGGTAGGAGCGGTTTCCCGCATTTAATGCTCTTACCTAACCGTTTCCCTCAATCTCGCAGGAGTTGGGCACGTGGCCGTCCCCCACTTTTTTGGAGGGGATTCTCCTTTAAGGCGGGATGAGGCGGCCCCTCCCGTCGAGGGGCCCGCCTCCTTCTCCGCCTCTTCCTCCGTCTCCTCGACCACCACGACCGAGGAGGACGACCCCCCGACGGGCTCCAACAGCGGGCGAATGTCGGGGAGGTCCCCCAGGCCGGTCGCGGCGTCGTACCACGACAGGGTGTCGTCGTCATCCCCATCGCTGCCGTCATCATCCTCCCCCAAGACCGTCTCGGAGGGAGACTTTGCGAGGGGGAGCCCGTCGAGGGCCTGCTGGCGCCGAAGTTTCTTCAGCGCCTCCTTCTCCTTTGCCTTGCGGATCTGCCGCTTCTTGGCCGTCTCCTTAGTCTGCTTCTGCTAGGACGTGTGCTGGCGTCGAGGCTCCCGGGTGGGCCGGTCCTCTGGGACTGGCGGCCGCGTCTCCCGCAACGCAGACAGATCCTGCACATCGGCCTCGACTAAATCAGAGGAATCCCAAAAATAAACGAAACAAACGAACGTACCAGCCAAAAACACTTACCAGAGGCTCGAACCCCTGGATAGGTCGCATGGGGACTTTGTCGACCTCGTCCACCTTGAAGTTCCCCACCATCCGGCGCGCCCACCGGAGGACCTCCTCGAGGGTGAGGGACTCGTGCGACATCCGGCTCCCCTCCAGTGGCGCCTCCGACGTCATCTGGTCGAGGCGGAGGCGACGCTGGCACAGTGGCATCACCCTGCGCCGGTGAAATGCAGTGGCCACCGCCGCCGTCGTCAAGCCCCGCAGACAGAGCTACTGCAGCGCCGCCAGCAGCGGATCCAGACGCAGCTTCTCGGCCTCCGAGACTCTATAGGTCTAGTTTTCCTCTCAGGCGGTCAGCACCCGGCCGGTGCACCTCGGCAACTGACTCTCGTCGTTGCGGAGGTAGAACCAGCCGTCGTGCCAACTGCTGTTCAAGGAGATGAGATGGGCCGGGATGTACAGATCTGCCCAACCCGACCTCACCTGTAGGACGCAGCTCCCCGCTCGAACTGCACACCGAAGCCCTTTCTCCCCCGCCTTCTTGGCGAAGAGCTCTGCCTTGAAAAGGTGGAGCCACATATTCCACTGTGGCTCCACCCCTAGGTAACCCTCACAGACCACCGCGAAGATGGCGGCCTGTGCAACGGCGTTGGGGGCAAGGTGGTGCAGCTCCACCCGGTAGTAGTGGAGGAGCGCGCGCATGAAGACGGTTGCCGGCACGCCGAACCCTGTTTGTGGAAGCAGATGAAGCTCACCACGTATCCCTCGGGGGGTGCCGGCTCCCGGTGGTCGGGTGGCGGCGCAATCAACTTCGGCCGCGACTGGCTTGTCCTCGGCCGCAGCAGCCCATCCTCGACCAGCTCCTCCAACCTCCTCTCCGTCACCGAGGAGGCAGCCCAGTCGTCGGCGGGGAGGATCTGACTCTTTCCTGCCATTGGCGCTAGGGAGAGCTGTGTGGACGAAGAGGGTGCGACGGCGGTAGCGCTGGATGTAGGCGGAGGGCGCAAGGGGCACAGGGCTGTCTGAGGCAAAGGATGCAAAAACACAGAGGACCGGTAGGGGAGGCAGACCCCTAGGCCTTTTTTTTATAGCCCCGGCGGAAGCCCAACGGCCGCGCGAAAAGGTAGGAGCTGTTTCCCGCATTTAATGCTCTTACCTAACCGTTTCCCTCAATCTCGCAGGAGTTGGGCACGTGGCCGTCCCCCACATCGTAACCGTACGCCACGTCGCCCACTACCGCGCCGATCTCGCCCTCTCCCCTGAAAAGGCGCGCCCGGCTAACGGACGGGGCAGGATCCGCGGACGGATATTCCCAGATACCTGGTAAACGGGCTCCAAGCCCGCCATATCTCTCGAGGGAGCGGAAGCTGGCACTCGACCTGGGTTCGACAGCTACCCTCGAGCGACAGAGTTAGGGATGACTAGGGATGCGCCCGTGCATGGCCAGGGCTCGAGCCACGCTCTCGAGGCACCCCAGGACATATTCGAGGCTAAAGAAGGAGGTCGATGTAGGAATCCCCTCGAGGGAGGCACCGAGCCCTCAGATCCCGTCGTAGCGAATCGAGATCCACACGACCACTCCTCGGCATTTTTGAGGGCGCCTCCGGGCCACTAGCCGACTCTTAACGACTGGAGCACGGGCTCACACTCGAATTCCCCCGCTAGTAGCTCGCCGGGGATTGTCGGAACTCGCCCAAACAGGGGTAGTACGGTGTTCCCCACCCCTCCTCCTCCTTCCTAAAGGAGGAGCATGAGGGTCGAACGATAGAAGACGGCCGGGACTCTGATCGACCTCGTGCGTACGAGGCTCGGGGGCTCGACCGCAACGAATCATACTCCGAACAAAAAGGCATGGATCACGCCACAACTAGAAACCATCCCCCAATAGAACGCATAAAAGACCTCGGAGGAGTCTCAACACTCCACCGAGGCCTCGGGGGCTACACCCGGCGGGTGCGCTCGCGCGCCCCCACCAGAAAAAACTACGACGCTACGACTCCAGTTCGCTAACTAACAAACCTCTGGGAGAGTGATCTTACACTCACCCAAAGGCTCGGGGGCTACTGTCGGTACCAACAGTATGGGGATACCCACATCATCGATAATAAAAAACAAAACGACTAAGCCACAGCAAAACGCGGCCCACCTCAAACTGCACACCAGTTCCGTCTCGTACGAGGCTAGCTCGACGGAGCACCTCGACCGCGCTCCGGCTCCGACTCGTATGAGGCACCCTCGACGGGAACGCCTTGACCGCGCCCCATCCCGCACGACGGGGCACCTCGACCACACTCCGTCCCGCACGAGGCCTCGTTCGCCCGATGAAAAAACTTCGACTCGCGTGACCCCGCGTCAGGACGTTCGACCCCCTCACTTCACCTGCTCCAGGACAGAAGTCAGGGCATTTAATGCGATTACCTACTACCACCTACCGGTATGGTCGCAACCAGGATCGACGTGGGAGCAATGCCGGTGTCAGCCCTCACTGTTTTACCGTCCATCCTGTGATGGGAGGTGAAACCTATCACTATACACACCTTACCGTGCACTGTTTACCGTCAGTCACCCTCGAGGGAGGATACGACAAGGCCCGCCTTCCGCAATCTCGGGGATTCGACCTTATCCGTCCGACCTTGACCCTACCTCGACCTGGCCTCGACGCCCAGCACGGTTCAACAGGGAAGGAAGGACGGCATGGCATTGTGCTCTGGGTCATTTCATCGACTCATCCTCTACGTCACCATGGTGTCTAGGGATGGCCGGCCATTCCCAGGGCACGTCGCTACAGTCACCTCAACAGGGATCGACAAAACATCACCTCAAGGCTCCCCGGCGTCCTGGTCTCCTCTTGCCCTATAAAAGGGCAGGCCGGGGCTCTACAACAGATAGAAGACAGAAAACAACAGGCAAGACACAAGCCCAAAGCCAAGTACCAAGCAATCCAAGACTCCCAACACAGAGATCAACATCTCAAGCAATCATCCTTGTACTCTTTTTTCTCTCTTTGAGACTTGGGCTCGGCGCCCTCTCTCACAAGCTTGTAACCCCTACACAAGCACCCTGGTGCAAGGAAATACAAAACTCTCCCTTCTCCGCTGGACGTAGGGCCTTCTTTCGCCCGAACTAGGATAAACCCCCGTGTATTCCCCTTGCATCACCATCCAGGTTAGGGACACGCAGCACTCACTCGTCGGTTTAGGACCCCCACGGGACCGAACACCGACACATACACACACACATATATATATATAAATATAATGTACCTGACAAGATGTGATGGCAGAGGGACGTCCACTTCGTCAGAATCCTCATCAAGAACTGGAGGCAGGTTAGATCTACCGTACTCCATCCATTCCCTAACCGGATTGCTCCGGTCATAGACTGAGACTTCGGCGAACCGGTCGATAAAATCTTCTTCATCATGCCTTGGTGGGTTCACATCCGCAAGTCGCAGCCGAAGGTTGTAATTGACATAAACAAGCCTGTTTAGTTTCTTGTGCGACAACCGATTGCGAACCTTCGTATGCAGCAAGGCAAAAGTACTCCAGTTCCGCTCGCATCCACTGGAGGTGATACATTGTGAAACAAGCCGCAAAGCAAGGCGCTGCAAATTTAGAGTATATCTACCAAATATCATCCACCAGGTCGCTGCAAGTGGAACACATTATGTTAGCTATATGTTCTAATATAGGAAACCAAATGGGTGTAGAAAGTACTCTTATATGGGGTTGTCCTTGGATCCGTCGCCATTTTCATCGCCAGTTCTGAGCCAAACTCACCAAGCTTCTGTCGAAAAATCTCAGCCTCCTGCAATGCCTGCACGGCGCACTGCACATCCGTCATTTGCTGAAATGTCTCCTTCAGGCCACCGAACATTATTGGAGTTGGATCCAAACTATATGTAAGCTTTGGATTTAGAACAGCAGCTGCAACATATGATTCAAATAAGCATACGGTAAATATTTAATATATAGATCTTGCTAAATCAACATAAGTCATTATCATACCTGCACCCACATACGTCCCTATGTACACGTCATGAATCCTTGCGTCCATAATCTGTCTATACTCATTCCATGTTTGCGCATTCCTTCCAAAGAACGACTCCAACTCCTGTTTGCAATTCTGGTACTCGTACACCACGTCACACATGTTGGGCTGCTTGTCTTGATCAGCGAAATGAAGGAACTTGTAAATTGGTTGAACTTTGTTGATGTATTCCAATCCCTCCCATCACTGAATATTTGACAACCTTACATGAGCATATCGACCTTCTTCAGTGAGTGCCCACTTGCTCTGCAAAAACTCAGGAGATGCCATCCACTGCATGAACTGTTTACGTTTTCGATGAAAGCTCTCTAGAAACATGTAGTTGGTCCCAAATCTAGTGCCATTCCACTTGACCAACTCACCACCAATTGCTTTCTTCATCATATGATTCAACTGAGAATGGTTGTGCAACCAAGTTGAAATTCGCTTGCATACTTGCAACATACCTGCATGATCGGGCCTGTTACCAATATCCTTCAACATCAAGTTGATGGTGTGTGCTAGAAAAGGTGTCCAAACAATGTGACCATACTCCTCTTTCACTGAGTTGCAAGCTTTCTTGTAGTTGGCGCCATTGTCGGTGATCACATGGACAATATGCTCGGCACCAATCTCCTCCACCACCTTCCGAATCTCCTGAAAAAAGCAGAACATATTATATATACACATATATATAAATAAAAAAGAACCACATGACAACTATGTTTAGGAGGTACCCTGTACAAATAGTTAGCATCTTGACTTTTTTCAGATGCATCAATGGATTTGTGAAACCATGTGACCCCATTGCAATAAATCAGAAAGTTTATGACACTCATTTTAGTGGGGCCAGTCCATGAATCACACATCAACGTGACGCCAAAGTTGGGCCACTCCTTCTGAAACTTTGCATACCTATCTTTCAAGTCTTTCTCATTCTGATCTAGGTACTTGCCATCAATATCCCTTCCAGTGGGTGACGCGATGCCTTCACCTGAAACCATAAGCAAAGAATGAGAATATGGAAAGATACATAAGGCCATAGGTCTCCAAGTATAGGTACTTACCCCACTTCTGTGTCTCTCGGACCGCACTGACAAAGTACGGATTGTCGGCATTTCGTCCTGGGATTCCTACATAATGGAAAAACTTTTCCCAAGCTTTACCAATAGCTTCCTTTGCATTTTTCTCCTTCTGCGTCCAAGACCCTGTATCAATCCTTTGTTGGTGCATTCCTCTCCTCCCACTGGCTGCCACATGATAGTCCTCCACCTCCACAGGAGTCTCCCTCCGTGATCCTGCTCTTCTAAACAACCTCTCAATAGGATTCCCACCATGCGAACCACCACCACCACTACCCCCTCCATGGTCGTAATTACCTCCTCTCTGTTGCACTCTCTGCTCGTAGTCATATTCTGCTCTCGACTGGTTTAGTGCTTTCTTCATCTGAGCCTCATATTCATCATCACCGAGGGGATGGTTTCCCTCCGCTGCAGCTTTTTCTCGTGCCAACCTTTGTCGAGCCCGGTCAGCAGTCGTCTTCTTAGCTCTGTCAAGATCTCGCTGAAAGTACGCACGCACATCTGGTGGCACATGGTCGCAATGCAAGGTGTCCACCCCGTGCCCAGCCAAATGCTATTTGAATCTAGTGCAACCACCACATACTTTCGTCACATGACAATAATTGCATCTCCATCCAGGAGCAAGATTTTCACCATGCTCCCATATAACGTCTCTGTTTCTGCCTGACATTGTCTACCTGCATAAACAGACAACACAAAATCACACCTAAATAAAATATATCTACACAATATATACCTAAAATATACATCCTACCACAAATCCTACCTCTAATCCTAAATCCTAAAAAAACATCCTAGAATAAATCCTACCTAACACCAAACCAAAAACCTATCCTAAATCCTAACACAAATCCTACCTAAATCCTAGATCTTTCCTAAATCCTAACACATAAACCATACCTAAATCCTAAAGCTAATACTACTCTAAAGAAAAAACAAAAAAAACCTTACCTGGCGGTCGCCCGGCGAACCGAGCGGTAAGCCGCTCCTCCCGGGCGGTTAGCCGCGCCTTCTGGCCGGCTAACCGTCGCTGTGGCGGGCGCGAGGTAAACCGCCCGTACCGCGCGGTAAGCCGGCGAGCCGGGCCGGTCGCGCGGCGGCGGTGGCGCGGACGGAGCCTCTGGGGAGCGGGCGAGGGTCGGACGGGTGGCGAGGGGTGGACGGGAGCTTATCCGCTTCTGGACGCGTTGACCCCCCAGCTCCCGGTGCGTTTTGTGCCCGTGGCGGCCTAATGGGCCTCATGGGCCTTAACGGGCCGGGACCTGAATTTTTCTTTTTCTTTTTTTTTTCAAACTTCTATACGTATAAATAAATACTAAACAAACTCGAATTTGAAAAATTTTTACACCATTGGCTTCTATAAATCATAAACTATTTTTAGGAATTTTTTCAGCATTTTTTTTTTCAAATTTTAAATTTGAATTTGGGGAATACCTAACCGGACCGGACCGGAACCGGTCCGGCCCGGTAAGCCTGGTTACCGCGGTAAACCGCGGCTTACCGCCCGGTATAAAAAACCCTGGTCGTACGTCGTCCCGCGGTCGTCCATGGGCCAGCTGGAGTACTCATCCATACGCGCAGCGTACTATAGTTGTTTGGGAAAAAGCATGCGCGATGCGGGCTGTGTTTAGTTCCCCTGAAAAGGGAAAAAAGTACTGTGGCATGTTTTGATTTTATTTAGCAAATAGTGTTTAATCGTTGACTAATTAGGTTCAAAACGTTCATCTCGCAAAGTACAACCAAGCTATACAATTAATTTTTAATTTCATCTACATTTAATACTCTATGCATGTATCACAAGTTTAATGTGACGGAGATTTTTTTTTGCATAATGCTTTTTTTTTGGTGGAACTAAAACGCGGAAGTGCAGAGCTCTCTCCGATCCATCGGCACCAGCCGAGCCCCGAGCGGCACGGCAGCCGAGGAGCCACCATGCACGCACGGCTAGCGCGCTCGCACATGCAGACGATCACCGGAGCGAGCGCTCTCCCTCGTCTCGTGTCTTCCCCTCGCGCGTACTACTAGTACTGTACAGCCAGCAGGCTTCTCTCTCTTGTACGTACAGCGTCAAACTACTAGTACAGTACGCAGGCTAGCAGGAGCTTTCCTCGGTTCCACTACTACCGCCAGGGTTTTTAGGACGGGTCTCAGAGGTTTTTAAGGGCGGGTAGCTCAACCCCTCTTACCAGGGGACTTTTAAAAATCAGTCCACTGTAAGGGCGGTTGAATCACGAACTCCTCTTACAAATGGCATTTGTAAGAGGGGCTCGTGATCCAACCGCCCTTACAAATGGCATTTGTAAGGGGGTTGATGATTCAACCGCCCCTACAGTGGGTTTTCCAGGAAAAAAATATAATTTAAATTCAAATCTGACCACATGATATAATATATAATTCAAATTCAATTTTAAATCTAACCACAAGAGCCATTATATAGTCATAATTCACAAGTACCATCACAAGTAGCCATAATCCGTATGAACCACAATTACATGCTATAATTCAAAGTCTTTTAGTCCATACAAACCACAAGTACCATTACAAGTCCATTATAAAGCCATAATTTAAAAGTTCAAAGAGTTCGAGAAGCCCAAACCATTCAGTGGCCTAGTTGAAGTCTGTGAGTCTCACGAAGGTGTTGGAAGACAATATTACTACCTAAGTCAGAATTTGGGTCATGGTAGTCGCCTCTGTAATCGACAATCTGGTCAATGATCAAGCCGCAAAGGTCGCCGACGAGCTCTAAGAGTTGGTCATCCTTGTATGGACTCCTTATCTTGTTTTTTTCTTCTTTCCACTACAACAGAACAAGTTTAGGTCTAGTATTTCATAACAAGAAGCTAAGATTCCATACTAGGGTCAAAGAGGTTCAAATTTACCAGCTCGGGGTGTCTCCTATAGGCAAGACTGTTACTCATCATAGAACACACGTAATATCCACAATGTAGACTATTAGGCCTCTGCTTGGGACCCTGTATATTTCGTATATTAAAATGTTAAGTAATGTTATTGACAAACCACGTAATGGAGTGTACCAATATAAGTTACACTTACCGCCAATAGAGTTTTGATTCGCAATTCGTCCTTAAATTGTGGATCATGCACTCCTTTATGTTCGTTGACATAGTGCCTGAATGCCCTGTTCGAAGGATTTTAGCAAATGCAACTTGTTAGTATCCAAAAGGCGAAGTTTACAAGTATATATGCAAACATATAAGTTAATGAGGATTGTCAATGTTTATACGTCTTGAGAATCGCTGTGAAGTCCATGTATGTCTGAGGCTCAAAATCTGCTGAATCAAAGACATATGCCATGTTGTTCCCAAGATCGACGCCAAAAAGAATCCAGTGATTGCTGCACGAATTTAATCAAAGAAGAAACAGATAATCCCTCTTGCATCGAACTAAATATATCAAACAAAACTGTATTTAGGTATAGAGTCGAGCTTACCGGAAGTAGTATGGTGCCCATATGGTTTTGTTATGCTCGAGATTCTTAAAAAATCGGGCAATCCGTGCCGCAACCTTGATGGCCGCTTTATATATCTTATCCTTCCGAATGACCTCTTTCTCCTTAACGGTCTTCCCATCTTTTAGTTCCTCGTGATTCCGAGGCCAATACTCGGGGTAATTAAATTTTGCTGATGATATATAATAAGGGTCTATATACCCGACACTTAGACTTGGCGTCTTCTTGAATGGAGCCCAAGGCCTCCCAACCTTTTTTTGAGTGGAAGAGTGAATGGCTCGAGGAGGAAGAAGATGGGGGCAGCCACTTATTCCTACAGACCACTGTAGGGGCGGTTCAATCACGAACCCTCCTTACAAATAGCAGCCATTTGTAAGGGCGGTTGGATCACCAACCCCCCTTACTGTGGCATTTATAAGGGCGGTTCAGAACTCTTTGTATAGCCAGCCCACTGTAAGGGGGTTGGATCGTCAACCCCCTTACAGTGAAATGGCTGTGGCTCTTGCAAACCGTTTTTGTAGTAGTGTTCCATGGATTTGAATATAATAACTAGTACGTATTGTGTGTGCCACTCCAAAATTAGTTGTCACTACAAGACATTTTTTTTACACTAATGTGTCCATTTATTAGTGGAAAGCAGCATCACAGGCAAAAGCAAAACATGTCACAAATTCAACAATTATAATTGAAAACTTATTGCCACTAAAAGCATATGATTTTCCTCACAATAAATAATAGTACATATGACCATATCTCATCACCATTAATAAAATGTTGTCACTGAAAAACAAGTAATAGTGAGGCCACGGTTTTTACAGTTACACATGCATTTGTCACGAATACAATAGTTACGAGTGAAAACATGTTGCCACTACAAGTAAATAATATTAGTGACAGTATCAATACCTCCCTAAAAGTAGTGGTTAATAGTGATGGTTTATTGTCACAAAAGCAAGGAATAGGTGTGGTGAAAAAAATAGTAACCATGGTTTTTTTGTGACACTAATATTAGTGATAACATTGTGATGCCTGCGAATTCATCACAAGGTGGTTGGAGTGATGAAAAATGGACTTATAGTGATGAATTTCAGCATCACAAAAGGGTAGATAGATCCCTTCTAGTGTGTTCTAGAGTGGGAAGGAATGAGACTTGTTTTTGTGACACTAATATTAGTGATAACATTGTGCTGCCTGCGAATTCATCACAAGGTGGTTGCAGCGATGAAAAATGGACTTATAGTGATGAATTTCAGCATCACAAAAAGGTAGATGCATCCCTTCTAGTGTGTTCTATAGTGGGAAGGAATGGGACTTGAGAGATCAAGTGGGGCTATAACGGGCAGGATTTTTTTGAGTAAAGACAAGCAAAAGCAACTGCTCGTACGGGTCTCCCCCTCTCCTCCCCACAAAAGCAACTGGTCTATGGCCGGCCATGCACACAGGCCACACAGCACGGGCCACAGGCTCATGCAGCCGCACTTGCCCACTTCTGGCCACAGGGAAAAGGATCCTTTTGCAGCTGGGCACCGTGCATGGTCCGATCCGATCCCAAGCTAGTAGGGCTGCGTTTAGATGCAAAAATTTTTGTAAAATGGCACTGTACCTATTTTCGTTATTGTTTGACAAATATTGTCCAATTATGGTCTAATCACTACTGGAGGTGGCGGCTTTGCCGAGGGCTCCAGGCTCTCGGCAAAGCCTCTCTGACCCTCGGCAAAGGCTTTGCCGAGAGCAGCTCTCGGCAAAGCTGACTCGGCAAAAATCCGATCGGCAAAGCCTTCTTTGCCGAGAGCCATTTATCGGGCTCTCGGCAAAGGCTTTGCCGAGAGCCAACGCGGCCCTCGGCAAAGAAAAGACGCCGTTAACGCCCGAATTCTTTGCCGAGAGCCAGCCAAATGGGCTCTCGGCAAATATTTTTGTTTTTTTTTAAAAAAAATTGTGTGCCGAGAGCCTAGCCGTATTGGCTCTCGGCAAAGAGTTTTCCAAAAAAAAAAAGAAATATCTTTGCCGAGAGCCAGTCTGGCCGGCTCTCGGCAAAGAATTTCCTTTTTTTTTAAAAAAACTCTTTGCCGAGGGCCACTCTGGCCAGGCTCTCGGCAAAGCCTAACCTTTGCCGAGTGCAACGGCCATTGCCCTCGGCAAAGCTGGGTAATGGGTATTTTTTACAGTCATGTTTCCCAGCTTTGCCGAGTGCAATGACCATTGCACTCGGCAAAGGTAGAGAAATTTTGGTTTTTTTTTGGATTTTCCACTTCATTACACATCTAAATCGCATTCATCATATATAAATCACATTTATCACATATGAATCACATTCATCACATATAAACACATATATCACATTCATCACATATGTCACGTTCACATACACCACGCATATAGCACATTCATCACAATATTTGAACTAAACGAAAGTTAACCATTACAAGTTATCATCGAAACATAATAAGTTTGCATTCTAAAGTTCACAATCTACTAGAGATGACACTTTAGACACAGTCATGGCCAACCTTGCCCTGGCCACCCCGGAGAAGGAGTCCCGCCTTGACCCCCGGGCGTGTTCCATCCAGGCGCTTGCGGGTTGTTCGAACCCGCCGACGGAGGCTGCAAAAATTAGATGTCTATGTCAGACAAGCAAATGCATAAACAAAACACTGAGGAATCGATACTCACAGGAGTAGAATCCGCGTTCTGAGACGGCGGTGGAGGAGCCATGAGCGTCGCGGGCACCTGCATGCCCTGGGAGGCCATGAACGTGATGAGATCTTGCATCTGCTTAGCTTGGGCCTCCAACCGGGCCTCCATCTGGGACCGCATCTGGGACTCGGCGAGCTTGCGCTCCTCCCTTTCTCTTTCCAGGCGGGCCTGCGATAATACAAAGGGAATGTTAGAACAATGCAAACATTTAAACATCAATGTACGATGAGTAAAACAAAGATAACCTCGAGCTCGGCGACCCGCGACTGCGAAGGCGACGGGCGTGGGCGTATGGGGACGCTCCCGCTCCTGGCCTGTGCTCGGAGCTGGGACAGAGTGGGAGTGGAGGACGAGTCGATGACGCCGTCGCCAAGCCAATACCGCCCGTGCTTCTTCCCTCCTCCGACCGTCATCACGAGGCTTCCGTCTAGGTCCTCGCTGGCCGGATCAAAGTCAGGCCCATGGACCGCCCTTGCCGCCTCTGTGTAGTCAGTGAGGCGGGTGTGGACGCTGGAGTTGGAGTATGCCTCGGGGGGGTCGTCGGGGTTGTAGGAGGTCTCCGGTGCGGTGGCCTTGCCCTTGTGGGACATGGCGTATGCCATGAACGTGCTGCAAGGCTGGCCACCGTGTGACGCCGTCTGCGAGGAAGACAACAAGATGATTAGTAATTAGGCAACATTTGAGTGTTACATACAATAAAGTGTTTCACGTACCCAAGCTTGTGCGTACTCGGCTAGGTTGCGGTTGCCCTGGTGGTGTGGTACGCCTGGCATCTGCAGACGCGCCTCCCGGGCCTCGGCGTGCTGGGCGGTCCACTCTTCAGAGAGCCACCGGTCCACGATCATCTCCCAGCACTCGGGAAACGACTGGCACCATTGGGGGACCATCTGCACATCAAAGTATTTCACATATAAGCGTCAGATGAAATGAGAATAGCTTAATCTCAAAAGGAATCACTTACCTGAATGTACTGCGCCCGGCTCAGCGTCATGCCTCTCGCCTCGACCTTCGAGACCCTCCGTCCTTCGACCGTGGCGTTGTAGTTGACGATGGCCTGAATTCTCGCCTCGTAGATGATGTCGGTGACGAGCTTCCTGCAGGACCTTGTACTCACCACCTCCGCCTCGGCCTCCTTCCCCTGCTCACACCTATAGAAGTCCTGCATACAGATGCAATACAAACTGTAAGAAATTCAAGAAAAGTACGATGAATGCGATGTTGTGTGACGAAGACTTACCCACAGCTCCGCTCTGACCCTCGCCGCCTTGTTTGGGTAGTTCGGGTCTGGGACGACGGTGTAGTGGTCAAATGTATAGGCCGGCTCTCTCTTCCCGGCATACTGTACTATGCCGGGGTAGTGCTCGCGGCACAGGAGACCCAGGATGCCATTGGGTTTGCGGCCGCGACCCTCCACAAACTCCCAATGCCTGCACAAGTGATACAGAAAGATTATTAGTTTCTATTTCAATTTTAAACATATCATATGAACGAGTAGTTAAAACATGTACCTTTGTCCAACGGGGCGGATCACTGGGCGTTGGTGAAGTGGTATCGGTCGGGCCGGGAGGCTGGCGGGACCTCGCAAGTAGGGTGTGGACCCCCCTGAGGCAGCCGAACCCTCGTTTGCCTCGGCCGACGGCTCATCCTCCTGCTCGGGGTCCTCCTGCCCCTCGTCCGCCTGAGCCTCGGCCTCGGGCGTGGCCGGCACCTCGTCCTCCGGTGGAGTCGGCTCCCTCCGACGGCGACTCCTCCTTTGCCGAGATGGCCCGTCGTCCTGCGAGGCCCGGTACAGGGAGGTCATCGACCTCTGACGTCCGCCTGGCATCTTGGCTCGACCTCCTGCATTTAAACAGAACAAACAATATTGTATTAGAAATAACATAATGAAATATATGCAAAATAAATAAAACCCTAGATCCTAAGAAAAAACATAACAGGAGTAGAATATAACATAATATTACGTGAATTAGAAATAATCTGCATCATCGGGATTAGCCGGAGCATAAGTGTCATCATCGCTGTCAACCATATCTAAGTACTCCTCAGTATCCGAAGACGGGAGGTTGTTTTCATTTGCTTCGCCTAAAAGGAATCGTTCTAGCATTTGTATGTCCTTCTCATTTACCACCTCATCCCCAGCGTCCTCGTCATCATTCTCTACTTCCATTTCCATCGCTTCGGTTAAGTCTATCGTGAACGTCCCTTGTAGCCCAGCTTCTTGAAAGAACTCCCCATCATACGTGTTTGTGTTGAAGTTATAATCCTCATCGTTGGGGAGAGGTAGTTTAGCATGTGGCGATATCTTGTGCACAATATACCAACCCAAGATATGCTCTTTGCTTTTGCACGCATATGGTGTGTAATAAACCTGCGTGGCCTGTTGAGCCACAATATACACATCGGCTCCTGGATAGACAGAATCCTGTCGAATTTCAACTAGCCCAAGATTTGGTGTGAGCCTCGTTACTCCAGGGTCGAACCAATGGCATTTGAATATTACAGGATTCAGAGGCTTGTCACCGTGAAATGAAAGTTCATATATTTCTTCAATTCTTCCATAGTAGTCACGGTTGTCATTGCCTGGAGTACAAACTCCGCTGTTTGTGGTTTTCCGATTGGGCCGACTCTGCTCGTATATCGCTGTGTGGAAGCGATATCCATTCACGTCGTAACCGTTAAATGACTTGACCCTACGGTCAAAGCCGTTTGCAACCTGTCTCAGCTGTTGACTCATAGACGCATCGGTCTGAGCCTGCAAGGTGAAGAAAGGTATAACGTTATTAAGTCCGAACGTAGGAGCCAGTTGGAATATCGGACTAAGTATGACCTCGGTTGGACAGGACCTTCTGTCGGAACCAAGAAATAAAATCGGGCCTCCCTTGCCCCGCCCCGTTTGCAATTAGGGTTTCGGCTATCGGGTCAGAAGGAGGCCTTGGCCCATTCCAGAATTGATGAAGAAATTCCCTGTACGAAAGAAAAATAAGGGTGTTTGATGCAGAATAGTGTCGGTGACTTGAATGAACATAGTTGAGAACTTACCCCATGTACGGCTGCACCTCATCAAGGTTGTTAAGCACGTATAGCATGATCTTTCGCCACTCTTCATAGTTCAACTGCTTAACTGTGGATCCACTTGTCGCGCCTTGCTGGCCTCGGAAAAGGCTAAGACTCGATTCATTTTCTCCAGCATTGTAACGAGGGGGTGCATTATGCACGCTAGGAAGGTTCTCGGAGTAGTATTGTTCAGTGAAGTTTGACACCTCCTCTAGAATGAATGCCTCTGCAATGGAAGCCTCAATTTTGGCTTTGTTTCTACATTTCTTGCGAAGAGTCTTCAGATTTCTCTCTACTGGATAGCACCAACGGCAATGCACAGGCCCTCCCATTCGAACCTCATTAGGGAGGTGTACGATCAAATGCAACATCGGAGTGAAGAAGCCGGGTGGAAAGATCTTCTCCAGCTTACAGATCAACACAGGTGCAGCTTTCTCCAAGTCAGCAATGATGGACCGAGATATCTCCTTGGCACAAAGTTGGCGGAACAAATAGCTCAACTCTGCCAGGACAACCCACATAGGCTCAGGAACATAGCCTCGAACCATCGCCGGAAGAAGGCGCTCGATCCATACGTGGAAGTCATGACTCTTCATTCCTAGGACTCGCAGACTAGATAAGTTGACTCCTCTCCTCAGATTCGCTGCATATCCATCAGGGAACGTCAATGTCTGGATCCATTGAAGTATTTCTTTCCTTTGTGGCCTGCTCAAGACGAAATCGGCCTTGGGCCGTGTCCATCTCCTGCCGGGTTGAGGAGACCGCATCTCTTGCTTTGGTCTATCGCACAAGAGTGCCAGGTCTAATCTAGCCTTAGGGTTGTCCTTGGACTTTTCAGTGTCCATGAGTGTTCCCCAAAGTGCCTCGGCGATGTTCTTTTCAGTGTGCATTACATCAATATTATGTGGCAGAAGAAGGTCATCGTAATAGGGGAGCCTTTCCAAGCCTGACTTATGCGTCCACATATGTTCATTACCATACCCCGCAAAACGACCGTCTCTTTCATTGAACTTGAGAGCATCTATTTGAGCATGAACCTCGGCACCGGTCAGCATCCGGGGTGGAGGATCTGTCACCACGAGCCCTTTAGTGAAGTTCTTGGTGTCTTGTCTGAAAGGATGGTCAAGAGGCAGGAATTGTCGATGTTGGTCGAACGCCGAATACTTGCCACCCTTCTTCAACCAGATAAATCTCATAGCTGTCTTGCAAACCGGGCATGAGAACTTGCCGTGGACACACCAGGCACAGAATATCCCATATGCCAGGTAGTCATGCAGTGAGTACTGGTACCAGATATGCATTGTGAAGTTGGACCTTGAAGCTCGGTCGTATGTCAATACCCCTTCGTTCCAAGCAGTTTCCAATTCATCAATCAGAGGCTCCATGTACACACCCATGTTATTTCCCGGGTGTCCAGGAATTATCAACGACAAGAAGACAGTATGACGTTGAAATAGGACGCCGGGGGGAAGATTGAGAGGGATAACGAAGACGGGCCAGCAGGTGTAGGGGGCAGCCATGAGTCCATAGGGGTTGAAACCGTCTGTAGCAAACGCAACACGAACATTACGAGCCTCTCTACTTTTTTCATGATGAATGCGATCAAAGTGGACCCATGCTTCACCATCGGCGGGATGTACCATCTTCTCAGGATTGTATCGTGTACCCTGTTTGTGCCATCTCATCTGTTTCGCGGATTCCTCGGTCATGTAGAGACGTTGGATCCTCGGTGTGAACGGCAGGTACCGCAGAACTTTCATGGGGATAGAAAGTTGTCTCTTCAGGCCTTCACCATCGTCTACCTCCATGTATCTCGACGCTTTACACTTCGGACAGTAACCTGCATCCTTGAGATCTTTTCTGAAGAGGACGCACCCATTTGGACATGCATGTATTTGCTCATACGGCATCTTCAGTGCACGAAGCAGTTTCTGTGACTCGTACAGGCTCTTTGGCAATATGTGGCCGTCCGGAAGCATGCTACCAAATAGGGCCAACATAGCATCAAACGCTTCTCGACTCAGGTTGAACTGGGACTTGAACCCCATCACACGGCCAATGGCATCCAGTTGAGAAACTGTTGTCCGATCATGAAGGGGTTTCTGTGCTGAAGACATCATGTCGTAGAACGCCTTTGCGGTCTTCTCCATCTCCTCCTCCGTACGTCCTGCAGCGTACTGTGCTTGTTGGAAGTCATCTAACAGGTCTGCTACCCCAGCATCAGCATCAAAGTCCTGCAGACGTGGTCGCACCGCCTCCTCTCTCAAATGATGTACTTCACCATGGTAGATCCACCGGGTGTAGTCCGGCGTGAATCCATGGTTCAGAAGATGTTTACTCATGTTCTCCTTGTCTTGCCTTCGCCGGTTCCCACATCTGCTGCACGGGCACAATACTTTCATCTCTCCTCGCCGAGCCGGGCCAAATGCATGGTTCAAGAAAGCATCTGTCTTGTGCAACCATTCATCACTGAAATCACTCTTGCTTCTGCGGCCCGAGTACATCCACTGACGGTCATCCATCCTACAACTACATATATGTAATGTGAGCCGCACCAGAAAAAAAAACAAAATAATACTAGAAGATACACTATCTAGCTCCTTCTGTAACAGATATGTTTAGATAGGCAGATAGGAAGTTACTAACAGTGGCTGTATGCTCCTCCTGTTCATATAGAGGTGGAGTCCATAATTTGTAAGGTTGATCTGAGTTGTTCCCCATATGCTATTAACTGGGAGCCTCTCTAGACCTTCTGGTGTGAGGATTGATCTGTGAGGATTATGAAGATATACTATTTGGTTGTCTGTTTACAGCTTCTAGCTAGGCCCAACTAAGCCAACTTTGAGCGTGTAGCCTGACTCTAGAAAAACGCAGGGATCGGTCGTTTTTCCTTGGCCAGGCTTGGCTTAGCGCAGACGCCTATTCCCTCACCGCCTCATTCACCCGTGCTGTCTCACCGATGAGCTTGTAACACCTTTGGTGTTAAGCATCACTAAAACATGATCATGTCATCATCAGAGAATCTTAAGCATCCTTAGTAGCTAACCATGCCTTGCATCCACTAATAACAAGGTTATTTTAAGCATTCTGAGACTACTGTTTTCTGCATGGTTTGCAGTGATGCTGTGGATTCTCCAAAGAAAAGAGGACGTCCAAAAGGTGTGCGATCCAGCAATGGGACACCTAGTAACTCAGCTACTCCGAGCACAAAGGGGAAAACTGCCGGCAAGGATGCCAAAGAAACACCTAAAACTGGCCCCAACCTTAAAAAGGAACTTGAGAAGAGCTCCAAGGGCAAAGCTAGTGTATCAACTGAGACAAAGGATGAATTGCCTAAAGATGATGATAAGAGTGCGACCAAACCTAAGGAGGCTATTAGCAAAGGCAAGGATTTAAAAGATGAAGGCAAGTCCACTGAAGGAAAAGCTAGGCCAGGTCGGAAACCAAAAAATGCTGGTACTCCCGCGAAGAGTGATGCTGACAAAGAGAAGCGGAAGGAGAAAGAAGTAAAGGCTGCTGAAATAGAGCAGGAGGCATCAGGAAATGCTTCTACAGGAAAGAAGCGCCGAAGGAAGGCTTGAAATTAACGCTGATGAACTCTTGTAAATGGATGTGCTCCCTAGATTTGTTCCTTTAGGCAGAGGCATTGGCGCTGCACCATGTATTATTGAGTGTTAACTCGAAATTTCGTCTGATCGGTCTCTAGTAGTTAGGTGTGGAAGCAACATTTGCTATAGCTGTGTAATGTTAGGAGTAACATGTGTTCGTTGTGGTAAGATCCATGGTGCATTGGTGCTGAGCCTTAAGCGGAATGAACCCTATGCTCGCTGTGAGGCCCATGGCATCGTGTTGTCGGGTGGTGTTGTAGCTTATTGATGTTCTATTTATTATAATCAGCAGTGGATTTTGCAGCAAATACACCTTTTTGACAAGGATGTTGGCCTGGTTTTCAAGTTGGGCTTGTTTCTCTGCTGCATGCTAACTAACTGCTTTGTAATCTGCAGCTTGGCCTCTAAAACCAGGTCCTTCTAAAAACAGGATCGACCAGGCTTTGTAATCTGCAGCTTGGCCTCAACAAACAGGATCGACCAGGTCCTTCTAAAAAACGAGAAAAATGTCCCAACGTGGTCACCGCACATTGCATCGAAGCATCAGGGACTCAAATTTTCAAAATAGCTAATGAACTACTGTGCAAAAACCCTACTGAAGGCTGACAGTTCTGAGTTTGCAGGTTCCATCTTCCTATGTTCTTGGATCTCTATCTCCTAATCCATTTAGAATTAGGTGTTCTTGCTTAAAGCAATGTTCCAGATCTGGATAAGAACCTATATACATTAGCAAGACCTTTGTGAATCCCAATTGCATCTAACGATAAGAACCGACTCCCCACCATTTGCATCCACAATCTGCCATTGGACCATGTATGCAATGATGTATTCAATCAGTAGGCGCATTGGTCTCTGTCTTTTAGAAGCTAGAATGAATTGAGAACGAGCAAGGACACTAGTGTTGGATCGGAGCATGCATGTCGATCTCTCTCGTTAAGCCTGCTAGCTAGCTAAGACTGCCGCCTACAGATCGTGTGCTTATTTGGTCCCCCTGCTATCTGGTAGTAGCATGTTAAGCACTGATTTTTATGATTTTGCACCATGGCATGATACACCCACAGATAAGGACCAAAGTGTAGGCTTTATGATTTGCAGAAGTATGGAAATGGAACTCATTAGTATGGAAGTACTGAAACATTGCATCCAGTTCATCTTCAAATCGCCCAAATATTTCTCTCTCTCGATCTGGCACCTCACCCCCACCATGTGAAGGAGACATATGTTGTCTAAGTACACAGACGTTATGCAGGGAAGGCTATACCTTTGCCGGTGAACGGACGGTGACGGCTGCGGGGACGACGCGAGGTCCGCGGCGAGCTCCTCCTCCCTCCTCCACCGGATCTTGGACGGCCGGGGCGACCTCCTCCTCCCCCTCTTCTTCCACCTCCCGTTCTCCTTCTCCTCCACCTACTCCCCCTCTCGGCCTCCTCTCCAACCGGTCGGGCGGGCGGTGGAGCGGCGGCGCGGAGCCGGCTGCACAGCCGCGGCGTGGCCGGGCGGGGGACGGCCAGGGGCCAGGGCGCGCTCGGGCGGGGCGGGGGCGCGGTCGGGCCGGGGCGAGGACGCGGCCGGGCGCGAGGACGTGGCCGGGCGGTGGCGCCGGCGCGGGGGCAGGGGCGGGGGCGCGGCCGGGCGGCGGCGGGTCGAGTGGGCGAGCGCGCAGCGGGTCGGGTGTGAGGGGTGAGAGGCCGGGGCGGGTTTTTTTTAAATGTACGAACCCCTTTGCCGAGAGCTAGATCATACGGCTCTCGGCAAAGAGTTTTTCTTTTTTTTTTTTTATTTTCTTTGCCGAGAGCCCCAGCCCTGGCTCTCGGCAAAGAGGCTCTTTTTTTTATATTTTATTTGCCGGCGTTCTTTGCCGAGAGCTAGGTCAGGCGGCTCTCGGCAAAGAGTTTTATTTTTTGATTTTCTGTGCCGAGAGCCCCCCAGGCCAAGCTCTCGGCAAAGAGGATCTTTGCCGAGAGCTTTAGGAGGCTCTCGGCAAAATATATATATATATTTTTTGATTTTTGCTTCTAATTTTTTCCTGCAGCCTTGATATAGTACTAGGTGGCCATATTTGTAATTTGGTGTATTTTCCATGCATCTTGCTATATTTCATGTATTTTTTTCATTTTCTTGATTTTCCCGCAAGACGCACATTTGTACTGCAGGTGCATGAAATAATGAATCTCAGCGATTCAAAAATGATATTCATGCTTCCGAGGGTATTTCGACGCCGTATCTAGGGACATACGCGGAAACTCGACCATCTCGTGCACGCGACATGGCGACCAAGTTGCGTGAGATTTGATTTAAAAATATATAAAATGTGAACGGAGTCGGAAAATCATGAAAATAGACGGGAGGTCTTGACATCGCATGTAGAAGCTATAAAAAAAATTTGAAAATGTTTCAAGCAAGTTGTGACACAAGATGGTTGAAACCCTAAGACCTCCACATGCATGTGGAGGTCTTAGGGTTTCAACCATCTTGTGTCACAACTTGCTTGAAACATTTTCAAATTTTTTTTATAGCTTCTACATGCGATGTCAAGACCTCCCGTCTATTTTCATGATTTTCCGACTCCGTTCACATTTTATATATTTTTAAATCAAATCTCACGCAACTTGGTCGCCATGTCGCGTGCACGAGATGGTCGAGTTTCCGCGTATGTCCCTAGATACGGCGTCGAAATACCCTCGGAAGCATGAATATCATTTTTTGAATCGCTGAGATTCATTATTTCATGCACCTGCAGTACAAATGTGCGTCTTGCGGGAAAAATCAAGAAAATGAAAAAAATACATGAAATATAGCAAGATGCATGGAAAATACACCAAATTACAAATTTTGGCTTATAGTACTGTAGCAACGCTGCACAAAAAATTTGGGAACAAAAATCCAAAAAAAAAAAAAATTTGCCGAGAGCCTTGGCTGAGGCTCTCGGCAAAGAAAATATTTTGCCGAGAGCCTAACAGCAGGCTCTCGGCAAAGATGACGGCGTAAGGGTGCCGTTTATGGGGGTGAGGCTTTGCCGAGATTTTTTGTGTACCGAGAGTCGAGCTCTCGGCAAAGTTTGGCTTTGCCGAAAGCCAATGTTTGCCGAGCGTCGAGCTCTCGGCAAAGCTTGTATTTGCCGAGAGCCAATATTTGCCGAGGGCAGGCTCTCGGCAAAGTATTCTTTGCCGAGAGCCCGATATTTGGCGCTCGGCAAAGAATATGACGCTCGGCAAAGATACTGTTTCCGGTAGTGAATTAGGCTT
>CM039608.1:31059600-31147168 GCA_022457205.1 Saccharum spontaneum | reverse complement strand
GGGGCTCCAGGCTCTCGGCAAAGCCTCTCTGACCCTCGGCAAAGGCTTTGCCGAGAGCAGCTCTCGGCAAAGCTGACTCGGCAAAAATCCGATCGGCAAAGCCTTCTTTGCCGAGAGCCATTTATCGGGCTCTCGGCAAAGGCTTGCCGAGAGCCAACGCGGCCCTCGGCAAAGAAAAAGACGCCGTTAACGCCCGAATTCTTTGCCGAGAGCCAGCCAAATGGGCTCTCGGCAAATATTTTTGTTTTTTTTTAAAAAAAATTGTGTGCCGAGAGCCTAGCCGTATTGGCTCTCGGCAAAGAGTTTTCCAAAAAAAAACAGAAATATCTTTGCCGAGAGCCAGTCTGGCCGGCTCTCGGCAAAGAATTTCCCTTTTTTTTAAAAAAACTCTTTGCCGAGGGCCACTCTGGCCAGGCTCTCGGCAAAGCCTAACCTTTGCCGAGTGCAACGGCCATTGCCCTCGGCAAAGCTGGGTAATGGGTATTTTTTACAGTCATGTTTCCCAGCTTTGCCGAGTGCAATGACCATTGCACTCGGCAAAGGTAGAGAAATTTGGTTTTTTTTTGGATTTTCCACTTCATTACACATCTAAATCGCATTCATCATATATAAATCACATTTATCACATATGAATCACATTCATCACATATAACACATATATCACATTCATCACATATGTCACGTTCACATACACCACGCATATAGCACAATTCATCACAATATTTGAACTAAACGAAAGTTAACCATTACAAGTTATCATCGAAACATAATAAGTTTGCATTCTAAAGTTCACAATCTACTAGAGATGACACTTTAGACACAGTCATGGCCAACCTTGCCCTGGCCACCCCGGAGAAGGAGTCCCGCCTTGACCCCCGGGCGTGTTCCATCCAGGCGCTTGCGGGTTGTTCGAACCCGCCGACGGAGGGCTGCAAAAATTAGATGTCTATGTCAGACAAGCAAATGCATAAACAAAACACTGAGGAATCGATACTCACAGGAGTAGAATCCGCGTTCTGAGACGGCGGTGGAGGAGCCATGAGCGTCGCGGGCACCTGCATGCCCTGGGAGGCCATGAACGTGATGAGATCTTGCATCTGCTTAGCTTGGGCCTCCAACCGGGCCTCCATCTGGGACCGCATCTGGGACTCGGCGAGCTTGCGCTCCTCCCTTTCTCTTTCCAGGCGGGCCTGCGATAATACAAAGGGAATGTTAGAACAATGCAAACATTTAAACATCAATGTACGATGAGTAAAACAAAGATAACCTCGAGCTCGGCGACCCGCGACTGCGAAGGCGACGGGCGTGGGCGTATGGGGACGCTCCCGCTCCTGGCCTGTGCTCGGAGCTGGGACAGAGTGGGAGTGGAGGACGAGTCGATGACGCCGTCGCCAAGCCAATACCGCCCGTGCTTCTTCCCTCCTCCGACCGTCATCACGAGGCTTCCGTCTAGGTCCTCGCTGGCCGGATCAAAGTCAGGCCCATGGACCGCCCTTGCCGCCTCTGTGTAGTCAGTGAGGCGGGTGTGGACGCTGGAGTTGGAGTATGCCTCGGGGGGGTCGTCGGGGTTGTAGGAGGTCTCCGGTGCGGTGGCCTTGCCCTTGTGGGACATGGCGTATGCCATGAACGTGCTGCAAGGCTGGCCACCGTGTGACGCCGTCTGCGAGGAAGACAACAAGATGATTAGTAATTAGGCAACATTTGAGTGTTACATACAATAAAGTGTTTCACGTACCCAAGCTTGTGCGTACTCGGCTAGGTTGCGGTTGCCCTGGTGGTGTGGTACGCCTGGCATCTGCAGACGCGCCTCCCGGGCCTCGGCGTGCTGGGCGGTCCACTCTTCAGAGAGCCACCGGTCCACGATCATCTCCCAGCACTCGGGAAACGACTGGCACCATTGGGGGACCATCTGCACATCAAAGTATTTCACATATAAGCGTCAGATGAAATGAGAATAGCTTAATCTCAAAAGGAATCACTTACCTGAATGTACTGCGCCCGGCTCAGCGTCATGCCTCTCGCCTCGACCTTCGAGACCCTCCGTCCTTCGACCGTGGCGTTGTAGTTGACGATGGCCTGAATTCTCGCCTCGTAGATGATGTCGGTGACGAGCTTCCTGCAGGACCTTGTACTCACCACCTCCGCCTCGGCCTCCTTCCCCTGCTCACACCTATAGAAGTCCTGCATACAGATGCAATACAAACTGTAAGAAATTCAAGAAAAGTACGATGAATGCGATGTTGTGTGACGAAGACTTACCCACAGCTCCGCTCTGACCCTCGCCGCCTTGTTTGGGTAGTTCGGGTCTGGGACGACGGTGTAGTGGTCAAATGTATAGGCCGGCTCTCTCTTCCCGGCATACTGTACTATGCCGGGGTAGTGCTCGCGGCACAGGAGACCCAGGATGCCATTGGGTTTGCGGCCGCGACCCTCCACAAACTCCCAATGCCTGCACAAGTGATACAGAAAGATTATTAGTTTCTATTTCAATTTTAAACATATCATATGAACGAGTAGTTAAAACATGTACCTTTGTCCAACGGGGCGGATCACTGGGCGTTGGTGAAGTGGTATCGGTCGGGCCGGGAGGCTGGCGGGACCTCGCAAGTAGGGTGTGGACCCCCCTGAGGCAGCCGAACCCTCGTTTGCCTCGGCCGACGGCTCATCCTCCTGCTCGGGGTCCTCCTGCCCCTCGTCCGCCTGAGCCTCGGCCTCGGGCGTGGCCGGCACCTCGTCCTCCGGTGGAGTCGGCTCCCTCCGACGGCGACTCCTCCTTTGCCGAGATGGCCCGTCGTCCTGCGAGGCCCGGTACAGGGAGGTCATCGACCTCTGACGTCCGCCTGGCATCTTGGCTCGACCTCCTGCATTTAAACAGAACAAACAATATTGTATTAGAAATAACATAATGAAATATATGCAAAATAAATAAAACCCTAGATCCTAAGAAAAAACATAACAGGAGTAGAATATAACATAATATTACGTGAATTAGAAATAATCTGCATCATCGGGATTAGCCGGAGCATAAGTGTCATCATCGCTGTCAACCATATCTAAGTACTCCTCAGTATCCGAAGACGGGAGGTTGTTTTCATTTGCTTCGCCTAAAAGGAATCGTTCTAGCATTTGTATGTCCTTCTCATTTACCACCTCATCCCCAGCGTCCTCGTCATCATTCTCTACTTCCATTTCCATCGCTTCGGTTAAGTCTATCGTGAACGTCCCTTGTAGCCCAGCTTCTTGAAAGAACTCCCCATCATACGTGTTTGTGTTGAAGTTATAATCCTCATCGTTGGGGAGAGGTAGTTTAGCATGTGGCGATATCTTGTGCACAATATACCAACCCAAGATATGCTCTTTGCTTTTGCACGCATATGGTGTGTAATAAACCTGCGTGGCCTGTTGAGCCACAATATACACATCGGCTCCTGGATAGACAGAATCCTGTCGAATTTCAACTAGCCCAAGATTTGGTGTGAGCCTCGTTACTCCAGGGTCGAACCAATGGCATTTGAATATTACAGGATTCAGAGGCTTGTCACCGTGAAATGAAAGTTCATATATTTCTTCAATTCTTCCATAGTAGTCACGGTTGTCATTGCCTGGAGTACAAACTCCGCTGTTTGTGGTTTTCCGATTGGGCCGACTCTGCTCGTATATCGCTGTGTGGAAGCGATATCCATTCACGTCGTAACCGTTAAATGACTTGACCCTACGGTCAAAGCCGTTTGCAACCTGTCTCAGCTGTTGACTCATAGACGCATCGGTCTGAGCCTGCAAGGTGAAGAAAGGTATAACGTTATTAAGTCCGAACGTAGGAGCCAGTTGGAATATCGGACTAAGTATGACCTCGGTTGGACAGGACCTTCTGTCGGAACCAAGAAATAAAATCGGGCCTCCCTTGCCCCGCCCCGTTTGCAATTAGGGTTTCGGCTATCGGGTCAGAAGGAGGCCTTGGCCCATTCCAGAATTGATGAAGAAATTCCCTGTACGAAAGAAAAATAAGGGTGTTTGATGCAGAATAGTGTCGGTGACTTGAATGAACATAGTTGAG
Source organism: Saccharum spontaneum (assembly GCA_022457205.1). Classification (NCBI taxonomy): domain Eukaryota; kingdom Viridiplantae; phylum Streptophyta; class Magnoliopsida; order Poales; family Poaceae; genus Saccharum; species Saccharum spontaneum. Next base: position 31,143,114 of record CM039608.1, on the reverse strand, counting down.
AACTTACCCCATGTACGGCTGCACCTCATCAAGGTTGTTAAGCACGTATAGCATGATCTTTCGCCACTCTTCATAGTTCAACTGCTTAACTGTGGATCCACTTGTCGCGCCTTGCTGGCCTCGGAAAAGGCTAAGACTCGATTCATTTTCTCCAGCATTGTAACGAGGGGGTGCATTATGCACGCTAGGAAGGTTCTCGGAGTAGTATTGTTCAGTGAAGTTTGACACCTCCTCTAGAATGAATGCCTCTGCAATGGAAGCCTCAATTTTGGCTTTGTTTCTACATTTCTTGCGAAGAGTCTTCAGATTTCTCTCTACTGGATAGCACCAACGGCAATGCACAGGCCCTCCCATTCGAACCTCATTAGGGAGGTGTACGATCAAATGCAACATCGGAGTGAAGAAGCCGGGTGGAAAGATCTTCTCCAGCTTACAGATCAACACAGGTGCAGCTTTCTCCAAGTCAGCAATGATGGACCGAGATATCTCCTTGGCACAAAGTTGGCGGAACAAATAGCTCAACTCTGCCAGGACAACCCACATAGGCTCAGGAACATAGCCTCGAACCATCGCCGGAAGAAGGCGCTCGATCCATACGTGGAAGTCATGACTCTTCATTCCTAGGACTCGCAGACTAGATAAGTTGACTCCTCTCCTCAGATTCGCTGCATATCCATCAGGGAACGTCAATGTCTGGATCCATTGAAGTATTTCTTTCCTTTGTGGCCTGCTCAAGACGAAATCGGCCTTGGGCCGTGTCCATCTCCTGCCGGGTTGAGGAGACCGCATCTCTTGCTTTGGTCTATCGCACAAGAGTGCCAGGTCTAATCTAGCCTTAGGGTTGTCCTTGGACTTTTCAGTGTCCATGAGTGTTCCCCAAAGTGCCTCGGCGATGTTCTTTTCAGTGTGCATTACATCAATATTATGTGGCAGAAGAAGGTCATCGTAATAGGGGAGCCTTTCCAAGCCTGACTTATGCGTCCACATATGTTCATTACCATACCCCGCAAAACGACCGTCTCTTTCATTGAACTTGAGAGCATCTATTTGAGCATGAACCTCGGCACCGGTCAGCATCCGGGGTGGAGGATCTGTCACCACGAGCCCTTTAGTGAAGTTCTTGGTGTCTTGTCTGAAAGGATGGTCAAGAGGCAGGAATTGTCGATGTTGGTCGAACGCCGAATACTTGCCACCCTTCTTCAACCAGATAAATCTCATAGCTGTCTTGCAAACCGGGCATGAGAACTTGCCGTGGACACACCAGGCACAGAATATCCCATATGCCAGGTAGTCATGCAGTGAGTACTGGTACCAGATATGCATTGTGAAGTTGGACCTTGAAGCTCGGTCGTATGTCAATACCCCTTCGTTCCAAGCAGTTTCCAATTCATCAATCAGAGGCTCCATGTACACACCCATGTTATTTCCCGGGTGTCCAGGAATTATCAACGACAAGAAGACAGTATGACGTTGAAATAGGACGCCGGGGGGAAGATTGAGAGGGATAACGAAGACGGGCCAGCAGGTGTAGGGGGCAGCCATGAGTCCATAGGGGTTGAAACCGTCTGTAGCAAACGCAACACGAACATTACGAGCCTCTCTACTTTTTTCATGATGAATGCGATCAAAGTGGACCCATGCTTCACCATCGGCGGGATGTACCATCTTCTCAGGATTGTATCGTGTACCCTGTTTGTGCCATCTCATCTGTTTCGCGGATTCCTCGGTCATGTAGAGACGTTGGATCCTCGGTGTGAACGGCAGGTACCGCAGAACTTTCATGGGGATAGAAAGTTGTCTCTTCAGGCCTTCACCATCGTCTACCTCCATGTATCTCGACGCTTTACACTTCGGACAGTAACCTGCATCCTTGAGATCTTTTCTGAAGAGGACGCACCCATTTGGACATGCATGTATTTGCTCATACGGCATCTTCAGTGCACGAAGCAGTTTCTGTGACTCGTACAGGCTCTTTGGCAATATGTGGCCGTCCGGAAGCATGCTACCAAATAGGGCCAACATAGCATCAAACGCTTCTCGACTCAGGTTGAACTGGGACTTGAACCCCATCACACGGCCAATGGCATCCAGTTGAGAAACTGTTGTCCGATCATGAAGGGGTTTCTGTGCTGAAGACATCATGTCGTAGAACGCCTTTGCGGTCTTCTCCATCTCCTCCTCCGTACGTCCTGCAGCGTACTGTGCTTGTTGGAAGTCATCTAACAGGTCTGCTACCCCAGCATCAGCATCAAAGTCCTGCAGACGTGGTCGCACCGCCTCCTCTCTCAAATGATGTACTTCACCATGGTAGATCCACCGGGTGTAGTCCGGCGTGAATCCATGGTTCAGAAGATGTTTACTCATGTTCTCCTTGTCTTGCCTTCGCCGGTTCCCACATCTGCTGCACGGGCACAATACTTTCATCTCTCCTCGCCGAGCCGGGCCAAATGCATGGTTCAAGAAAGCATCTGTCTTGTGCAACCATTCATCACTGAAATCACTCTTGCTTCTGCGGCCCGAGTACATCCACTGACGGTCATCCATCCTACAACTACATATATGTAATGTGAGCCGCACCAGAAAAAAAAACAAAATAATACTAGAAGATACACTATCTAGCTCCTTCTGTAACAGATATGTTTAGATAGGCAGATAGGAAGTTACTAACAGTGGCTGTATGCTCCTCCTGTTCATATAGAGGTGGAGTCCATAATTTGTAAGGTTGATCTGAGTTGTTCCCCATATGCTATTAACTGGGAGCCTCTCTAGACCTTCTGGTGTGAGGATTGATCTGTGAGGATTATGAAGATATACTATTTGGTTGTCTGTTTACAGCTTCTAGCTAGGCCCAACTAAGCCAACTTTGAGCGTGTAGCCTGACTCTAGAAAAACGCAGGGATCGGTCGTTTTTCCTTGGCCAGGCTTGGCTTAGCGCAGACGCCTATTCCCTCACCGCCTCATTCACCCGTGCTGTCTCACCGATGAGCTTGTAACACCTTTGGTGTTAAGCATCACTAAAACATGATCATGTCATCATCAGAGAATCTTAAGCATCCTTAGTAGCTAACCATGCCTTGCATCCACTAATAACAAGGTTATTTTAAGCATTCTGAGACTACTGTTTTCTGCATGGTTTGCAGTGATGCTGTGGATTCTCCAAAGAAAAGAGGACGTCCAAAAGGTGTGCGATCCAGCAATGGGACACCTAGTAACTCAGCTACTCCGAGCACAAAGGGGAAAACTGCCGGCAAGGATGCCAAAGAAACACCTAAAACTGGCCCCAACCTTAAAAAGGAACTTGAGAAGAGCTCCAAGGGCAAAGCTAGTGTATCAACTGAGACAAAGGATGAATTGCCTAAAGATGATGATAAGAGTGCGACCAAACCTAAGGAGGCTATTAGCAAAGGCAAGGATTTAAAAGATGAAGGCAAGTCCACTGAAGGAAAAGCTAGGCCAGGTCGGAAACCAAAAAATGCTGGTACTCCCGCGAAGAGTGATGCTGACAAAGAGAAGCGGAAGGAGAAAGAAGTAAAGGCTGCTGAAATAGAGCAGGAGGCATCAGGAAATGCTTCTACAGGAAAGAAGCGCCGAAGGAAGGCTTGAAATTAACGCTGATGAACTCTTGTAAATGGATGTGCTCCCTAGATTTGTTCCTTTAGGCAGAGGCATTGGCGCTGCACCATGTATTATTGAGTGTTAACTCGAAATTTCGTCTGATCGGTCTCTAGTAGTTAGGTGTGGAAGCAACATTTGCTATAGCTGTGTAATGTTAGGAGTAACATGTGTTCGTTGTGGTAAGATCCATGGTGCATTGGTGCTGAGCCTTAAGCGGAATGAACCCTATGCTCGCTGTGAGGCCCATGGCATCGTGTTGTCGGGTGGTGTTGTAGCTTATTGATGTTCTATTTATTATAATCAGCAGTGGATTTTGCAGCAAATACACCTTTTTGACAAGGATGTTGGCCTGGTTTTCAAGTTGGGCTTGTTTCTCTGCTGCATGCTAACTAACTGCTTTGTAATCTGCAGCTTGGCCTCTAAAACCAGGTCCTTCTAAAAACAGGATCGACCAGGCTTTGTAATCTGCAGCTTGGCCTCAACAAACAGGATCGACCAGGTCCTTCTAAAAAACGAGAAAAATGTCCCAACGTGGTCACCGCACATTGCATCGAAGCATCAGGGACTCAAATTTTCAAAATAGCTAATGAACTACTGTGCAAAAACCCTACTGAAGGCTGACAGTTCTGAGTTTGCAGGTTCCATCTTCCTATGTTCTTGGATCTCTATCTCCTAATCCATTTAGAATTAGGTGTTCTTGCTTAAAGCAATGTTCCAGATCTGGATAAGAACCTATATACATTAGCAAGACCTTTGTGAATCCCAATTGCATCTAACGATAAGAACCGACTCCCCACCATTTGCATCCACAATCTGCCATTGGACCATGTATGCAATGATGTATTCAATCAGTAGGCGCATTGGTCTCTGTCTTTTAGAAGCTAGAATGAATTGAGAACGAGCAAGGACACTAGTGTTGGATCGGAGCATGCATGTCGATCTCTCTCGTTAAGCCTGCTAGCTAGCTAAGACTGCCGCCTACAGATCGTGTGCTTATTTGGTCCCCCTGCTATCTGGTAGTAGCATGTTAAGCACTGATTTTTATGATTTTGCACCATGGCATGATACACCCACAGATAAGGACCAAAGTGTAGGCTTTATGATTTGCAGAAGTATGGAAATGGAACTCATTAGTATGGAAGTACTGAAACATTGCATCCAGTTCATCTTCAAATCGCCCAAATATTTCTCTCTCTCGATCTGGCACCTCACCCCCACCATGTGAAGGAGACATATGTTGTCTAAGTACACAGACGTTATGCAGGGAAGGCTATACCTTTGCCGGTGAACGGACGGTGACGGCTGCGGGGACGACGCGAGGTCCGCGGCGAGCTCCTCCTCCCTCCTCCACCGGATCTTGGACGGCCGGGGCGACCTCCTCCTCCCCCTCTTCTTCCACCTCCCGTTCTCCTTCTCCTCCACCTACTCCCCCTCTCGGCCTCCTCTCCAACCGGTCGGGCGGGCGGTGGAGCGGCGGCGCGGAGCCGGCTGCACAGCCGCGGCGTGGCCGGGCGGGGGACGGCCCGGGGCCAGGGCGCGCTCGGGCGGGGGCGGGGGCGCGGTCGGGCCGGGGCGAGGACGCGGCCGGGCGCGAGGACGTGGCCGGGCGGTGGCGCCGGCGCGGGGGCAGGGGCGGGGGCGCGGCCGGGCGGCGGCGGGTCGAGTGGGCGGCGCGCAGCGGGTCGGGTGTGAGGGGTGAGAGGCCGGGGCGGGTTTTTTTTAAATGTACGAACCCCTTTGCCGAGAGCTAGATCATACGGCTCTCGGCAAAGAGTTTTTCTTTTTTTTTTTTTATTTTCTTTGCCGAGAGCCCCAGCCCTGGCTCTCGGCAAAGAGGCTCTTTTTTTTATATTTTATTTGCCGGCGTTCTTTGCCGAGAGCTAGGTCAGGCGGCTCTCGGCAAAGAGTTTTTATTTTTTTGATTTTCTGTGCCGAGAGCCCCCCAGGCCAAGCTCTCGGCAAAGAGGATCTTTGCCGAGAGCTTTAGGAGGCTCTCGGCAAAATATATATATATATTTTTTGATTTTTGCTTCTAATTTTTTCCTGCAGCCTTGATATAGTACTAGGTGGCCATATTTGTAATTTGGTGTATTTTCCATGCATCTTGCTATATTTCATGTATTTTTTTCATTTTCTTGATTTTTCCCGCAAGACGCACATTTGTACTGCAGGTGCATGAAATAATGAATCTCAGCGATTCAAAAAATGATATTCATGCTTCCGAGGGTATTTCGACGCCGTATCTAGGGACATACGCGGAAACTCGACCATCTCGTGCACGCGACATGGCGACCAAGTTGCGTGAGATTTGATTTAAAAATATATAAAATGTGAACGGAGTCGGAAAATCATGAAAATAGACGGGAGGTCTTGACATCGCATGTAGAAGCTATAAAAAAAATTTGAAAATGTTTCAAGCAAGTTGTGACACAAGATGGTTGAAACCCTAAGACCTCCACATGCATGTGGAGGTCTTAGGGTTTCAACCATCTTGTGTCACAACTTGCTTGAAACATTTTCAAATTTTTTTTATAGCTTCTACATGCGATGTCAAGACCTCCCGTCTATTTTCATGATTTTCCGACTCCGTTCACATTTTATATATTTTTAAATCAAATCTCACGCAACTTGGTCGCCATGTCGCGTGCACGAGATGGTCGAGTTTCCGCGTATGTCCCTAGATACGGCGTCGAAATACCCTCGGAAGCATGAATATCATTTTTTGAATCGCTGAGATTCATTATTTCATGCACCTGCAGTACAAATGTGCGTCTTGCGGGAAAAATCAAGAAAATGAAAAAAATACATGAAATATAGCAAGATGCATGGAAAATACACCAAATTACAAATTTTGGCTTATAGTACTGTAGCAACGCTGCACAAAAAATTTGGGAACAAAAATCCAAAAAAAAAAAAAATTTGCCGAGAGCCTTGGCTGAGGCTCTCGGCAAAGAAAATATTTTGCCGAGAGCCTAACAGCAGGCTCTCGGCAAAGATGACGGCGTAAGGGTGCCGTTTATGGGGGTGAGGCTTTGCCGAGATTTTTTGTGTACCGAGAGTCGAGCTCTCGGCAAAGTTTGGCTTTGCCGAAAGCCAATGTTTGCCGAGCGTCGAGCTCTCGGCAAAGCTTGTATTTGCCGAGAGCCAATATTTGCCGAGGGCAGGCTCTCGGCAAAGTATTCTTTGCCGAGAGCCCGATATTTGGCGCTCGGCAAAGAATATGACGCTCGGCAAAGATACTGTTTCCGGTAGTGAATTAGGCTTAAATATTCGTCTCGTCTATTTCGTCTAAACTGTGTAATTAGTTTTATTTTTTATCTATATTTAATGCTTCATGCATATGTCTAAAGATACGATGTGACGGGGAATCCGAAAAATTTTGCAAAATTTTTTAAAAACTAAACCGGGCCTAGTTAGTACATTGTATGTTGGTCTTTGGAAGTTTGCTGCCCCCACCCAGCTTAAACCCAGGGGGTGGGGACCTCTATCTGACACGTGGTTGGCTACAGTAAAAGGAAAGGGACAAGTTTTTTAAACGGAAACGTAGGTTGGTTGTAGAAATGGACGCCCGTGGGGCTGCTCAATGTCTGTCTTGGGATGCCGCAGCAACCATGTTCGCAGGATTCGGACACAGCGCAACAGTGAAGCAATCAGTGGCGGGTCCAGGATGGACAAAGGGGAGATTAAATAGTGAAGATTTAGAGTTAAAGCTAGAGATTAATAAGAATTTAAGGCTAATTATTACTAATTTAATGGACAAATCAAGCTCATAGGGGGCTGCAGCCCACCCAGCCCCCCCTTTGGATCCGCCCCTGGAAACAACGTAGTATTGGTGAAATTTCAAATATATAATTCTACTCCTGTTTGGATTGCGGGATTTTTTCCCTGTTTCGTGTGTTTTTCTATAAAAATGAATTGAATCCTATGAAATTCCTACACAACTCCTATCCTGCATTCCAAATACGCAATATTTTCCCAAGTTACCCCTTTCATCCATCAACTAAGTTTCTTTTTTAATTTGGAAAAGTTAAACCTTGCAATTTACAACCAACAATAATAAGTCATACATTTATGTGTGTGCTTAATTATACACAAATTTAAAGTTGCTGCATTGTATTCATAGATTCATGTTTAAAATGTTGTTCATTTTTTAAAATCTATAATATTTTGTATGAGGAATGAATGATCAAAATCTACATTTAAATACTTTCTCGTACCAAATTAATGATGGGTGGATATAGTAAATCTTGTACTTTTAAATGGAGAAAATAGTGTGCTCCAAGTTTTGAACACACAAGAGAGGCACATGTAATATAGTAGTACGCACTTTCTCTCTAATTAGAATGTACCTCGTTTTCTAGATTCTTAACATTCATTTTTTAAAAAACTTTAACTATCTAAGAGCAGGGGCGGAGGACCCGGTAGGGCGAGGTAGGGCACTCGCCCTACCTTGACTCCACCGTGGATCCCTACCCCTAAGCGCTTCCTGCTGCTAGTAGCCATGGCGCGGTTTGGAAGTTCGAACGTCTGAGTCTCAATACGAACGCAGCCGCAGGTAGAAGATGAGCAGTTCATACGTTAGTTTTTTTAGCGATTAGACGAAACGTTACTTGGGCTGTGCGCTGGGCTTTCATTAGTTTAGGATGTTATTGGCCTGCTGCGGTGCTGCCGGCCTCAATCTTGTAGTCTGACGATTCGTGATCTCGCCCTTTTGTCTTCTCCATCTCGAAAGCGCGAGGCAACGGCGTCGGACGATGTGGTGACTGGTGAGGTCGTGAGGGCACCGGCGGCCATCAAGGAGGCATCAAGCGTTAATGGCGACAGGCCAATAGTCCAGCACTTTCTAGTTCGGGCACTTTCTGCTCCTTCCCGCTCCTCCAGCAAGGTTGCAACAGGTTGTCTTAGATTGGCACGGTTACTGCACTTCGTGCTCCTTCCTGTATCACGGCCACAAGGCCTCAAACCTGAAACTCTTCTTTTTAGTTGTTTACTGTCTTCAAATAATCAATTTGTTGTAATTTGGTTCGAAGTGCTCACAAAGTTAGTAAATTTGGTTGCTGAATTTTTATATATTTGTGCTTGAGGGTCACAACGTCTTGAGTATAAAGCATTTTAACGAGAGATGTTATTTTGCTATCTATCTTTATTATCGATTCCGCCCTATCTTAATTTCTTTCCGTCCTCCGCCACTGTCTAAGAGAACCACGTTAGATAGACAATCTAAGTTAGATGTCACTAAATTCATCATGAAATGCAATCTTTAGAATATTTAATCATATTTATTTGAAAAAATATATCATATTTCGTATATCTTGCTAGTCAAAGTGTCACATTCTACACCATATCAATGTTTATTTGATAATATTTCATATTTCTATAGAACCTGCTAGCCAAAGTATCATGTTCTACACCATATGATATGGTTTGAACTAGGGGATTGACCACGTGCCCATGCATGCAAGGGTTACCCGAGTATCCCTAATGGGCACACATGCATGTTCACGTGAATGGGACCTCGTGCATGCATGCAGTGTAATTTAGCGTGGTCCTTCAATTCGTGCATCCTTGCATGCAATGTAATTAGTATTCCCTCTGTCCCAGTTTATTTATCGTCTTCGGTTTTTGTGCCATAAGTTTGACTCGATTTATAGAAAATACGTGCAACATTTATATCTCCAAATAAATTTATTAAAAAAATAGATTAAAAAATCTTTCCAATGATACCAATTATGTATCATAAATATTAATATATTTTAATATATATTTTATCAAAGTTATTTCTCGAGAAGCGAAAGCGACATATATTTTGGGACGGAGAGGCGTGCATGCAAGAACCGTAACCACGTGAGTGACCCTATGGCCATGCATGCAACGTACTACTAACCTCTTATGCATGCCCTAATAACTAGCGCCCTACATCCTTTGAAGCATACTAGCGTAGCAACTGTTTTCCATAGGCAAAACTATTTTACAAAAACAACACCATATGTAGAGGCGGATCCAGCGATTTGTATCCTAGCAGCAGGGAGTAGGATTGAGCCCATATATATAAAATAATGATTTCATATCAGGAGGTTGAAGCGTTGTAGCACATAAATGTGTTACAAGTTACAACGGTAGACGAGGAAGGACTGGTGAACTAGGAAGGAGATGGATTGGAACGAACCTTGGGGGAGCAGCGTTGCGTTTACGTCGACCTGGGAGGCGGTTCCGGCAAGGAGGACGGCGGATCCGGCTGACGAGTTGCCGTCCACCTGGTCGTCGCGGTGAATGCGAGGAGGGGGTTTGGCGCGGGGGAAACCTAAAAGACAAGGCAGTCGGTCAGATCCGGCCGGGTGAGACTGCGGAGGCATGGGATCGGGGGGTACCTTGCTGGCGGCAGTCGGCATCGATGGAGGTGGGTTCATGGAGGGAGGTGGAGGTCCCTGTCATCGAGGCTATCGACGATGAGGGTCGGCGTCATGGCGTAGAGAGGCTGGCGGCGACCAATCCGATGACTGACGACGGGGCGCGGCGACGCGGGGCTCACGACCACCGAGATTCGCGCGCACAGACGCGGCCGAGCGGCGAGACTGCGGTGAAACCCCAGCCGCGCTGCGCAAAGGGGAAAAGAGGAGGGAGAGAGCGGCTAGGGTTGGCTGGCGTCGCTTATAGTCCAGCCATTCGGCTGGGGCTAGGCTGCCGAACGGCTAGACTGAAAAGCCCAGCCACATCTAGCCTAGCAAGCCGTTTCCAACCTACCGAACAGGCTGTAGGTTTCTGACATATTTGTGCACAATTAAAGATCCAATTTGAATATATTTTTTGAAAAAAATAAATTCATAAACTCATGATTTTAGGAAGAGACTTGTATGATTCCTATGAAGCGTTTTCTGAGTATGGAATCATGCAGATGCAAACACAGAAACCATCCTTTTGCTATGATTTTTTGAAAACCATTGCAATGAATTTTGAATACCATTCTAAGATGTCAATTTAGATACCAACCATTTAGATGGCTTAGAAACCAGATTCTACATATTTCTACACTTTAGATAGCATTTTAGATACCATTATAAGATGGCTTAGAGACATACGAGATCATAGATATCATTCACGAGGTCCGAAAATCCACATATTTCTTCATCGTGATACATGCCAACCCTCCACCCAACCATTTTATAAGCACCAATTTGTTTTCAGACTGGGCAATCGGTTTAAACCGATACTTTGGTTCAGTTTGTTCGGTTCGGCAAAACTTGGTTCTCAAGAATCCAAAACCGATCAGTTTTCCTACGAACCAGAAACCGACGAATTTGGTGTCGGTTTTCTACATCGGTTTTTTGGTTTAAACCGAAATAACCAAATCTTGTTGGTTCCAGTTGCCGCCGCCGCCGCTCGATGCCGCGCCGCTACCTGCTCGGTGCCGCCTGGAGCAGCTCGCCACTGCGACCCACGCCTCGCTGCAGCACACAGCTGCCGCCCGCGCGCGCCTTTGTCGCTCGCCGCTGCCGCCCGCGCGCGTTGCGTGCAGCTCCCTGTCCGCGTCGCTAGTAGCTGCCACCACCACGCGCACTAGCTCCCAGCTCGCCGCCGCCACCGCCTCGCGCGCCCCTGCTCGCATTGTCGTGTGGTCACGGCTGCTCTGTGCCACCTGCTCGCGCAGCCGCCAGGAGGATAGGAAGCATCGGTGGCTCGGGTTTGCGACTTGGATGGGAGAAGAACGACCAAGTGAGAGTGTTCCGTGGAGGACGGGGTTGTTCTCTACTTCTCTTCTCAGAGACGCATGCGGTCAGCTGGGCCATGGGTTGGGCTGGGTCGCTGGGATACGTGGGAGGGGATGGCGTGTTCGCTGTACTGCCTGTAGGACGCCTGGACGCTTTGGGATTTCGGTTTCTCGGTGTTATGGTTCGGTTCCACCTGGAAACTGAAGCCGAAACCGATGACCGATGTTCCAAAATGCAAAAACCGAAATCGAACCGAAGAACTGAAAAACCGACATCTCCGTTTGGTTTCGGTTCAGTTTGGTTCGGTTTTCGGTCTTCGGTTAAAATGTGCCCACCCTGAATTTGTTTCAAGACTGTCTTTGGAATTTTGAAAGTGCACATGGAAAAAGTCGAGAGGGATGAGAGAACTGCATTGACTATTATGATTTTGCCTGCCTGAGTTAGGGCCTTCAAAAATTCTCTTTCACTTCAGAAGTAATACGTTGTCTATTAGGTAAAGCTTGATATGCTAACTTACTCTGTTTGTTAGGCGGGGGCTCTTATTTTCATTGAAGTTGCTTTGCTCATATCCAACTTATCACTTCATATCTTTGTTATTGATTAATTTCCAGTACTCAAATCTTAATTCCCAAATCTCTTGAACTTCACGGGAGGGGAGGGGGATTTTTACATATTTACCCATCTTATAGGGTGAGTGGCAACAAATTTGCCACCCTGGCCCACCATTATTGACTCAGGTAACCTCACAAAGTGTAATTGTACTTTGTAAGAGTGGGATATACGTAAATTCCTCGGGCAAGAGCTCAAGGAAAAAGACCAAGGGGCAGAAAAGTCATTTTACAACCCAAGTCCCCTAGAAGTTATGTGGAACAGGACTGGAATTTTGGGTTGGATTCCTAAAATTTCTGAAATCGTCTTAGCCTATTTTGTTTGGGTTTGGATTTGGATTTTTTTGTCGGATTACTGAATCCTATTCGGATGCAGGCCCTAAGCCGAAAAAGTTCGGGGTTCAGTGTTCCAGTTTGGAGGGCCTCTGGGCCGGCCCACGGTTGTATGGCTATGGCTTTCCTTGCTAGAAAAGGGGTGCATATCGGTTGGAAAATGCCACAAGTATTGAAAAATGGTGAAAATTCTTCAAAAAAAACATATCTGGGATATAAAAAAAATGAAACTCGGCACATCCATAGTTCATGTTAGAATGTACTTTGTGGCAAAAGTTAAGATTCAAAACATTTCTAGATTAATTCATATGAAAATGAGAAATTTCGATTGTATCATACTAGATGACAAACTTTTGTCATTTAGTACCAATACCCATAACTTTCTCATTTTTGTATGAATTAATCTAGGAATGTATTTAATCCAAACTTTTGAAACAAAAAAGTACATCCTAACATGAACTATGCATGTGCCACGTTTCAATTTTTTTAGGATCTGTCTACCTGACAACTGAATGTTTTGGAAGCTCCTAATAACTTATTTTTTTCTCATACATTTACATTATCTTTTAACTATATTTACACATCTTATTCCTATATTTACAATGATTTCTTCAGTGTAATTTATTAGACAGAGTCATATAATTTTGGCATAGCACAACTTCTATTTCTATAGATCGCAGATCTTAGAGAAATATATGTCAAATTTTTTTAGAAAAAATTACAAATATTTCTATGAATTGTAGATATCATCACACTATAAAAGAGCGAGTTTTTTGAGGGGCTCTCCCTCTATAATAATCATTCTATCTAGACGTCGTGCTATATTAGTCATTCGTCGTCTGTGATCTTACATGTAAGATGTAAGACTCCTAGCGCGATACGTAAAGAAAAGATTCGGATTAGTTCACGAGTCCTCGTCCGTCATGAATGCCAAAGGTGTCCTTAATGCATAGCGCGCAAGGCAAGCGGTGCCGTGCCTAGAACCATGTCGGACCTGGCACGTATATGTACAATCATATTGGGACACTGAAAATAAATACAAAAAATTTAAATACCAACATATTATGTTCCCGTTGTCAACGTGTTCAAGTTCCAATATATATAAATAATTAAAATACAAATCTACATTTGTCACATTGTAGAAAAAATACAACTAAATGTCTTGTTACAATTAACGTTGAGGCAAGTTAGGACCCTGATAGACTAATTTTGATTAAAAAATGTTACAAGTCATGTCAGGAACCATCCATACAAAGTCATGTGTTTACTTGCATGCATGTTAAATCTAATTGATAAACATTTTACCTAAAATTTTGCTTACTTTCCTATTTCTCAAAATAAAAAATGTATTTCTCTTATTGAGGTAATATGTTTATTATATCCACACTTAGATCGACGGTCCACAATTATTTTAGTGTAATATAGCAAAACCCCTCGTATATATGTCCAACAGCGACATTAATGTAATGTGTTCGGTCATCAAGGTGATGTTATGTGAGTTGTTGTTCATCAAGCTACAGGGAGAATATCGTAGATACGACAGCTGTTTAAAGTAATGATAATTTAAATTGTGTTGAACGTGCAAGGCTATGTATAAGAGATATGTTTTGTTGACTCAATAGTTTGCATTCAGAAAGAAAAAAATAACGATTATAATCAAGGGTAATACAAATCTTGCAATTTTTATATGAATTTTAACCATTCATTATACCAGGATTTGATATATTACAATGTTAATAAATTAATATGATTTGATCATTATTATTAGTTTCTATGCTTATTATAAGGCCTAATCTAACATTTTTATCCTTTTAGTGAACATATGATATATGATTTTTTTCATAGATAGACACGTGCGTGTCACACGTGCGTGTCACACGTGCATATTTACTAGTTATATAAATATATGTCAAATTGTTCATACGTCCGAAATATATTTTTTGAAAAATTTTCATTATTTTCAATACTTGTGGCGTTTCCACCAGATATACGCTCAGAAAAGGGAATCTGGCGCAACCGGAGCAAACACAAAACGCATCCCCCCAGGCCCACGAAGCAGCCGACCCTTGCAAGCCCTAGCCGTGCCTGCGTCTCCCTCCCTGGGCCGTCCTCCTCCAGATCCCGCCTCCGTGCCATGGCGATGCGCTCTGTGGTCGGCAAGTTGAAGGCCCTCACGCCGCGGATGCCGCGATTTGGCGCCGCGCCCCCCAAGGTTTGTTCCCCGTCCCCCAAGCTCTCAGTTGCATTCAACACTCGCGACATGCATATATTGGTGCATGCATATGTGATGCTCCGTGATTGATGTCGGAACAACTGATTAATCTCCAGTTGCGCCATCCTGCGAAATCAGATCACCTATACATTCGTCAAAGATGTATATATGGCGATTAGTAGCTCTGATGGTAACTCTGATGCTTGACTGAGTTGGGCTGGTCTGGTAGCAATTGTCACTGATTTCGCTCCAGGCCTTGTTTGTATATGTGGCGATTAAGGCCAATTTCTGCGGGCTGTATTAGGCGCTGTTTTTGGATATATGGGGATTAGTCCCAATTCCTACGGGCTAGGGGGGTAAATGAAACAATTTGTTTGTCAACCCCTACATTTTTGTCAAAATCTTTCTTTTGGTAATATTTTAAGGCCTATACTGTTACAAATTTAGTACTGAAACCATCCGAAGATTATTTCCAAATAGCACAAATCCCTCTCAAGAGCTTAATTGATACTTTTCTTCCCACCTACTGTTTCAGTGAAGTGATTTGCTTGAAGCGTGTTGGACAATGAAGCTATCTCTCTTGCCCCTGATGCACACAGACACCGGCAGACCCAGTGGGTAGTCTAGATAGGCTCAGGACTACCACTGGTAAGGCTCAAAATTTTTTTAGTATGTGTATTTCGGAATTTGGAGGCCCAGCCCAACCGGTTCACACCTTCACTCCCCAATGGCACCCTTCGCTGTTCCTCCGCTTGACTCTGCTTCCCTGCTGCCGCCCTCTACTCTAAGCGCCAGAATCTTGCAATTCGGTCGCGGCCCCTCCAGCTCCCTGCCCTGACAGCTGGAGCCCCAAATCAGACCCCTACCTCTCTGCTGTTCCGCCCACAAGGCGGCTGGCCGGTGCAGTAGGGCAGCAGGGTGGCACCTCTGCTCGCCTACCACTACGGCAACACCCGCCGTCCAGCGCAGCGTGCCGACGCCGGCCACCGTCCCCGTCCCGTCGGCCGCGTGCCCGTTGCCCCGGCCGGCCACCGTGCTTCCAACAGCTTAAGCTAGTAGGTTGGGGATTTGATTCTTGATTTCCATTTTGTGTTTAGGGATTGCAGTAGATATTGGTCCGTTCGGCTGGAATTATAAGCCGGCTAAAAAACACTGTCGGCTGATTTTTCGTGAGAGAAAAATACTGTTCTAGCTAAAAAAACAAGCCGAATAAGACGGATTATAAGCTAGATGAACAGGGCCATTAGGACTAGCAAACACTAGACAGTAGTACAAACAAGAATACATCAATATTCAATGACATTTAATATCTCCAAGCTCTTGAACTCTATATTTTACATATATTAATAGTGAAGTAGTTCAGAAATACATTGAACGATTATTTGGTCACATTTATTGAGTGTGCCATCTTCTCTGATACGTTCATTTCTATATGCAAGCGTCAAGCAAGAGCTCTAGATTAGTATTGTAATCTTCTATGTATCAATATAAGACCTTAACTTTTTATATTATATAAGTTATGCTACTTCTGAACTTAATTATTAAATTTATTTAAGATGTAATTACGAGACACCTTAAGGGGGTGTTTAGTTCCTAGGTGAAAAATTTTGTGGTGTCACATCGGATGTTTCATGGGATGTCAGAAGGGGTTTTTGGTTACTAATAAAAAAACTAATTACATAACTCTCCTGGAAACCACGAGACGAATTTATTAAGCCTAATTAATCCGTCATTAGCACATGTTACTGTAGCACAAAAGTGTCATATTTTTTTCATCTACCTTTAATACTCCATACATGTGTCCAAACATCCGATGTGACGGGGGTGAAAAATTTTGAGGGAGAAACTAAACAAGGCCTAAATATATTTTTGCACTCTGGTTATTTTGTATCTGTTTACCAAATTGTTTGAGAATTACCTAATTGACAGATTGTGTTTTGCTTATACCATATTGCATTTAGATTTTTTGGCTAGGACTACCCAAGATTCAAATCCTGGGTCCACCACTGCATACAGGGGACTAAAACGGCGTAAGAGAGTTTATTTTGACACAGCATATATAAGCATCAATGTATGATTGATTTATTGTTTGTGATATAAGAGGGATCTGATGTTTCCTTTTACCATCGAGCTGTAGGATATGCTGGGGTACAAAAGACCTCTTATTGATCCTACCAAATATGATTCTGTCAAAGAGCTGAATGAAGCCCTCCCGGCATTGCTGGACAAGAAATTCAAGTATGAGCTTTACTGGTCATTTGTGGCATCTTGGTGTTCTGAATTCTCATTCATTTAAACTTGAAGCATTCCTAATCCATGCATTCTTCTTTTTTCCTTTATCCTTTTTTGAAGGGCTGAGCGGGAGGCCTTTGAGAGGTATTTGAAGTCCTATAATAGGGTTACATATATGACTACTGCTGCTGGTTTTGGTGCTATTACATGGTTCGCTTTATGGTTTCTTGATCCTCTTCTTGAGAATGACTAGGCATCGTGGGGATCAGCATTGACATTCATATCCAGTTTGACTATCAAAGGGTTTGGTGGCCAGTTTAAATTATGACTTGTGTTATATATCTCTATCTGTGGTTTGTTCTGCAAGACTGCAGTGCTGAGTCCCAGTTTGTTTTGTGCGATACTATGTATGACAGAAATAATGAACCATCTATGTGCTGGTCCGTGATGGATGAACTCGTAAGAATGATTGGGCTGTGACTGAGCTGCGATAGACATTTGTATGCCTTTATGAATTTTATGTATCCATGAGTCGATGTGAAGTATGGTTGTGGTGAATGGCCATATGCCCAGAATTATGGTTGTGGTAAATGGTCATATTTTCCATATGATTTAGTACATGTTTATATATGGTCAATCTTCACGGAGTTCCTGTCTAGTCTCAACGTCCGTTGCACTGACAATGTGACTATGGGGGCGTGTTAGACATATGTGTTCATGTGCTCGTGTACTGGGTCTGTGCCTGGACGCCCAGCACTGGCCAACCCCTCCCTTGGTTTAGAGTGTTTAGAGGAGTTCCTTGACTGGTTATGCTCAGCCTTAGAGTAACTATAGGAGTGCTTGACTAGTTGTGGTTGGCTTTGAGTGTTTAGAGGAGATCTTGACTGGACTATTTCTATAAGTCTTAAGATCTCCTCACCTCTATATGTAACACGTCCTCTCTCACTCTACAATCAATCAATACACTTTTAAATCCTACAGCTTTCAATTATTACTACAATGCACTGGTTTGTCGAATTGGAATTGTTAACACTGACCGTAAGAGTGGACCCGCGTATTATGTATTGCAAATTGGAGCTGTGGCAGCGGAGTTGATCCTGGCGTACATGAATTATTTAAATTTTTCTTTTGTTTTTTCCAATAATTCTTTAACTCAGGTATCCAATTCGCTAATAGTAGGACTTGGCATATTTTCACCGAAAACCGAACCAAACTAAACCAAACAAACTGAACCGAACAATCAGTTAAAACCGATTGCCCAACCGTAACTAATAGGGTTTCACCACAAGAAGGTTTCTGACATCTTTGTGCACAATTTGAGATTCATTTTTAATATTTTTTTAAAAAATAAATTCATAAATTTATACATTTAGGAAGAGACTTGTATGATTCCTGTGAAACGTTTTCTAAGTACAAAGTCATGTAGATGCGAACATATAAACCATCCTATTGCTATGATTTTTTTTTAAAAAAAACATTGCAATGAATTTTGTTTTGAATTCGATTGCCATAGAAATCTATGTTTGCAAGTATACAAATCAGTTGCGAATTGAGCTTAACTCAGCTGGTTAGGTTCCTCGTGGTGCAACTTGTCCACCCGCGTTCAAATCCTATATTTGGCACGAGTGCTCGAATTGTCAATCTCGAGATTCAGCTGGCCCAGTTTTCTGAAGGCATTTATAGGGGTAGGGTTTGTGTGCGTATGTTCGTAGGGATGAGTGTGTGTTGTTGCGAGCGTAGTCTGTACTGGTATCTTTAAAAAAATGTAGAAATCAGTTCACAACGATAGGGTCGAGATGGCGGACTAGGGCGGTGAAAGTCCTTTCTAAAACTAATCATACCGAGTAACCGAAACAAATGTGAAATTAAAACTATCGGTCTAGCCAAGACTAACTCCTCTATCTACGTTCACAAGCACCTTACAAAGATGCTAATTAGGCAACAAAAGTGTTGGGCTAGCAAGAGCTCACCTAACCAATTCTAGAAGCAAATTCACACAAACCTATACAACTAGTACTTCAAGCAACAGGGGAGCTTCTACACATGCTTTAAAAGCACAAAGCTCCTAAGCTCACTAGCAATGCTCAATAACAAGGCTACTAAAGCTAAATTAGAGAGCTCAAATTACTTAACTACACAAACTAAGCAATGTGACTAACAAGGCTACCCAAGCCAATTGGTTACGCAAGGGATCTACTTCTATTCTACACAAGCAAGAAGGTAACTAGCAAGCTACACAAGCTAACTAATTATGAGAGAAACTACACAAGTACAATATATATAAATGTAAATACAAGATTGTGTATGGAGATGGCAAACCAACAGGAAGAAGATGTGACATGATGATTTTTATCCCGAGGTTCACTTGTTTGCCAACCAGCTAGTCCCTGTTGTGTTGACCGTTCACTTGGTGGTTCGGTGGCTAATAGGTGTTTCACAAACCTAGCCCACACGTTGGGCGCCGCAGGAACTAACCACAACCAAGTGAGGGTAACTCAATGACACGCTCAACTAGAGTTGCTCTTCACGATCCCCACGGGGTGAGCACATTACCCCTCATAAGCACTTCTCTAGAGCACCGCACAATCTCCTTGCATGTTTTGATGGAGCCATAATCCACCAAGCCGTCTAGGAGATGGCAACCTTCAAGAGTATGTAACAAGCACCACCGGCTTGCAAAACGAACACCTAGTGCCACTTGATGCAATCTCGCAATGCAACGCACTAGAAATTGCTCTCTCTCACAATCGGATGCTCACTACCATGCATATGTGAGTTAGAGGGCTCCCAAGCACATCTACACAAAGCCACCAAGACTCAAGGGTGCTCAGCAACCAGCCTAAGGCTGGCCAATGCTTGGTTTTAAAGCCCCCAAGAAAAAAGAGCCGTTATACCCCTTCATTGGGCTGACTATGCACTGGCCAGACACGCTGCAGGAAGCACCGGACGCTCCTGTAGCAGAGTCCGGTCACTGGATGGACGCCACATGTCCTAGCCATTCAAAGCCGACCGTTGCTACCTAATGGCTACTTCCCTCGTGCTTCATCTCCTACTGATTGGACGTGTCTGGTCGATGTTGCAGTAGCGTCCGGTGCATGTTGCAACAATGTCCGGTCCATATTGCAACAACGTTCGATGCGATCCAGAGAGGATCCATTGAGGTATTTTGCTGACTGGATGCGCCTGGTCACCCCTAACCGGACTCACTCAGTGTCCGATCGCTCTATTGCGTGTGTTACCTACCAAGGAACCGTGGCACAAATGCGTCCGGTGCATGTTGCATTAGCGTCCAGTGCTTGTTGCAATAGCGTCCAAGGCTTATTGCATTAGTGTCTGGTGCCTGTTGCAGCGTCCGGTCACGCCTGAATTCCTCCTTTTCAACTCAAGTTTCTTCTCCTCTACAAATGTGCCAACACCACCATGTGTATGTGTGTTAGCATTTTCCAAACACTTTTCAAAAGGATTTTCACTTGCACTCACCATGCCACTCGATCCTAGCATATTGCAATGTTAGATCACTCAAGTGGCACTGCATGACTGATATGCAAACAAGTTTGCCCCTCTTGATAGTACGGCCATCTATCCTAAACCCGGTCATAAACTTCTCTACATACCTATGACTAGTGAAATGAAATGCCCTATATGTTATACCTTTGCCTTTCACATTCCATTTCATCTCCTCCAATGTCGATGCAACACATGCACCAACATGATCAACAAATAGTATGATCCACTTCATATCATCACGTGACCTTACTGGTTCATCGATCTTGACCTCACTTGCTCTTCACCATTGTCTTGGTCCATCGGCGCCAAGTCTTGCTCAAACTTCACTGCCACGCGGTCTATCACTTCAAAGCCTCCGACTTGCCCTTCACACTTGCAACTGGCCCATCAAGCCAAGCCTCATCTTGATATTCTCCACCTAGTCACATGACTCCATGTCATGTCTCATATGCAATAAGATCCTTCATCACGTGTTCACCTGTGGACTAATCTCCTATGTATCTCACATAAACACGTATTGGTCCACCGAGGTTGTCACTCAATTACCAAAACCGAACAAGGACCTTTCAATCTCCTCCTTTTTTGTAATTGATAACAACTTTACAAAGATATGGAATTTAAGCTCATTTCAAGCTAGCACTTCACACAAGTGTAAATTGCTAACTTGATTTGGATTTAATGCTACTTATCCAATATTCAGGCTCTATGTTAGGATTTGGATAAGCCCCCATGAAACCCGACTTGGTATTGATAACTCCCCCTACATGTGTGCTCAAGTGGTTTGGTTTCAAGCTTGCACACATGCATGAATATAAAATGTTTGGGAGTTTTACCACTACTAAGTGATGCTTAGGTATATTGGATAAACCTTTGAAGCGTGATACCAATCGGAGTTTGCACCTTTGATTTCATCTTTAGCATCCTTGTTAGTTGGATAGGATAAATACTAGAAACCTCGTGAGATCAACATTATAAGCAAGGTTCTAGTTTTACTTGATAAACACAAGTCTAGCTATCATCATATGCATGCTAGTTATCATATCATCATTCAAGTTCTATAACTAGCATACACCACACAAGCATGCATATGGATCTCACAGGCATAGGAGCGTTTGCCTCAAAATGGATCTCTGACAATAGAAAACCAATTCCTAGAATCATAGCCCATTCTCCTTTTTAGGTATAAATTGAAACGAGTGAATTTTGCCCTGTAGGCATTAATATTATATGGTGTAAATTGAAAACGAGTGAATTTTCCTTTTTAATGTAAATTTAAAACGAGTGAAACCAATTCCTAGAGGCATTAATATTATGCTGAATTCTTATTTTAAGATAGGCCATCGAGTACAATCAATATTAGTACCAAATGCTGTTCTGTACATATTTTTTAGGTTAAGGTGCAGTTCTGTACATTGTTCATTGATTCTTCAGTACACATTCAGTTCACCTTAAGTAAACAAGTAGCTGGGTCGCTGTTCTAACCACATGGATTAACCGAACATGTTTCTAGGCCTCGTGGAATCAATACCTGTGCACCGAACAATGTCTCCCTGTGCCTGCTGGACCGAGTGGAAGGTGTATATCGTGGGGTTTGGAGGCCACAGAGGTTATGCCATTAGTACAGAGGCATACTATACAGGCGGGTCTATACCCATTTTCACTGGCGTTTTCCAGCACCACCTGCGCTGGAGGCCAGTGAAAATGGGACAACATCATAGGCGGTTGCTTATGAACCGCCTATGGAAATCCATTTCCACAGGCGGCTCACTTAGTGAACCGCTTGTGTAAATGGATCATTTCCACAGGCGGTTCATAAGCTACCGCCTGTGATGTTGGATATTTTTATTTTATTAAATATATACATATATATTGATATTGGAACTACTAAACCTTATTGGATGGTGTTCAAATATAGCAACATGCAATTTAAATATTTCATGCATACATTTATATACATCAAAGTTTCATGCTCACAAACATAAAGTTACAAGAGTATCTATACATCACACATTATATACATCAAAGTTTTCACCTGTTATCTAATAACTGTCTCGACTGAGTTGAAGGTTACTAATATCTGTGAGCATTCTATACTCTGGGCGTGCTAAGACGCTGGTAGCATCGTGATATGTCCCTTCTCATGGAATGACTTCTTTCAAGATGAATGAGCACAGGTCCTCAACTATGTTGTATAAAGCACGTTCCGTCACGTGCTTAGCCTTTTTTACATCAAATTTATGGAAAGGAGGTTTATAAACATCATATATTTACACTTGATAATATATTTACAAATTTAATGTCAGAAATACATACATGACTATTACTTATATTACCTTAGAAGGGTTCTTGATGTATCATCCGTTCTCTCTCATGAACTCGCACACGTAGAATCCACAGTGGACCGATCCGGGTGGTTGCTTGTGGCACTATATAACGGGAAAGTGGTTATTTACTTGCAACATCGTCCTATGTATTGTACATGTATGATATGTATTCATAAATTTCCATACGTACCGGCTAGTTATGATGTATTTTCAATGGCTGCCCTTGTGTTGATGACTCACACCTTCCACCTTTAATCTTGTAATACCTATATGCCCTATAATCTCGAATAGAGTCACCTTGTTATTCTCAACATCTCATCGATTAAAGTATGCATACAAAATCTTGACTTACAGCTCTAAGTGCCTCACGAATGTTCCATAGTTTTAGTTGGATAATCTGCGGAGTCACATACCAACACCTGTCCAGGTCTAGGAAAAATCATGAAGCAGATCTAGTGGTCCCTGCACGAATCAAATTTGTGATGCATGTGTATACTAAAATAATTAATTTGATATATGCAAACTCACACTAACCCAAAGTTGTAGGGGGGCACTATGGATTCCCAGTGTTGAAACTAAAGCATTGTGTGTCTTAGGTACAAGGCGTATCTAGCTTCAAACTCCTTCTTAAGTTTCGCTTTTTTCTTCTCCCGTTCTTCACCTTGTAAACCCTATAAGTCTTCGTGATCATCCCCGATTCTAAATGTGTGATGCTCCTCACATATTTTTATTGGGTTCAAATACCCAACCCTTTGACTGGCATTAGAATTAGGATTCAGACCGTAACGCATCTCCTGCTGATCATATTGCATTCTGTAAGGCACACGTACATGTAAGATATTGAAAATTGATACAACTCACTAATAATAACACATGCATGTGTTAGTATGAGTGACACTTACAGTGCAAACACCGTTACGAGCTGTACATCGAGTCTCTGGAGGTTCATCATCAACCACATGTCCTCGAAGGTAATAACAGCCGTTTGTCTACCACTAATAAATGCAGCTGGTGGTATAGACACATTGATGGTGTCGATGCCAACAGAGGATGCTCTCATGTACCAGTCATGCAACCTTTTAACACCAGCTGGGATCTTCTTGAGTGTATCCCACTTGAGTAGAGGCCTTCCAGGCATGTATTTATCAGGGATATTTTTATAATCGTCCATTGTTGGCTTCCTGATACTTACGGTAATTACCTTAGGCTTTTTTGCTAACTTCTCATGCTCAGCCAAGTCAAGGGTACATGTAGTGCGGCTTTGTGCAATTCCTGACAAAAATTTGGCCGTGCCGATAGTTCTTTTTCTTTTGCTCGAAGGGGGAAACCAATTTAGGTACTAGAAATTTCTTCCTTGGCCGCTCTGGTGACTCCCGTGTTTGTTCAGGATCTTTGGGTGGTGGAGAAGGTGGAGAATTGAATGATGGCGGAGATGTTGGGGGGTCAATAGGAGCCACAATCGACGATGATGGTGGGTTAGGAGGAGGATCGATAGGTGCTGACGAGTCCTGAGTAAGTGGCGGGGCTTGAGAGGATGGTGGTGGCACACTCAACTGGACATCTTGTCGAGGCCAAATGATGAAATTCTTGATAGCCTGTCCAAGTTTCTCAATGCCCTCAGGACCGGGGATGTCTAGCATGTCG
Organism: Saccharum spontaneum; assembly: GCA_022457205.1. Taxonomy (NCBI): domain Eukaryota; kingdom Viridiplantae; phylum Streptophyta; class Magnoliopsida; order Poales; family Poaceae; genus Saccharum; species Saccharum spontaneum. Next base: position 31,118,933 of record CM039608.1, on the reverse strand, counting down.
TCCTCGTATCCTTGGACGACCGTCGACACTTCTACCTTGCAGTAGTCTTCTGGAATGTTGCTCTCATGGTACTTGCATCCTGGGATCTCAAGGCCTACGGCTACTTCCCTTGTACGATGATTGTTAATACCACATCTTATGACTAGGGAGCAAGCCACCGGCCTATCAATGTCGTCAACTAGATAGTGAACCTTGTTTGCCATTGACACGACACTGCTTGGAATGGTTGTACACTGTGTCACCAACGGTTGTGTTGTTGGGACTAGCTGCATCTGGGGAGCCTGAGTGCTCATCTATTGAGCAGACATCGCACTCGCCAAACGCTGCATCAACACTGGAGGAGGATCGGATAGAATTTGGGACATCATCTCTTGGAAGTCTTTCTTTGCCTCCTCCTTAAAATAACTTTTCATTTCTTCCTTGTATCGATCACGTTTCTTGTACTCACCCTCCCACTCCGGTACAAATCCTTCTTTCCATCCTTCTTTCGATGAGATGCCTCGAACACGACCAGGGTGCTCGGGGTTACCTAGGCCAGCAATAAGGATGTCCCTCTCTCTTCGTGGCTTAAATAATCCTTCGTGCTGCTTAGCTGCCACCACAAATATGCTCTTTGCTGCTTCATCGAGCATCGGGTCATCAAAAGACACACCGGTCTTGGTTTCCCTAGGTTTCCGAGCACGAATCTAATTTGCGGTCCTTTCTCCAAGTTGCTCAGACAGCGTCGGCAACCCTACCGCTTTCTTGGCAGCCTCTTCTTGCCTCCACTTGGGAACCTGGCGTTGGTAACCACCTGTGCCTAGGTGGTGGTGGTACTTGTTCTTCTTTGCCAGCTCGGTATTGGCTTCACTCCGAGCTACGAACTCTGGATCTCTCCTTTGCTCTAGAAAATCGCCCACTGCCCGGCAGTAATCTTATACCTTTTTGTTGGGTCCAACCCTTTCTTTGCCCACTTGGTATTCATCTCGGACCTCTAGTTTTGAAAAATGATCGCCCACTGCTTCATGGCATATTCCTTCACAAGTTTGTCTAAGCCTCGAGGAAAAATGAACCTGGTCACCAGCTTATCCCAAATTTTTTTCTTGTCAGCATCTGACACATCTTTCCACTGTCGACATGTGATGTCAAGATTGTCCCTAACTAAGAAACCAAGGACGTTACAAAACTTAGGTAGGGCTTCCTCAGGAGCTAGGGCCTATCCTTTCGGGCTCACTTCTGAGATTCTATATGTATCATCTGGCCACCTATTTAGTCCTCTGTCACCACGCTTTCGGTCACTCTGCTTCCTTTTCCTTGAACTCTCAGTGGTGGTCTCGGTCGGGCTCGGTGCGTCTTCGTGTGCCACTTCTTCTTGAGCTACAATCTCTTTGAACTGAGACAACACCTCCTATTCATGAAAAAAGGTACACACAATAAATTATCGATTGGTACATATAGATACAAACATGAAAATCATGGATGTGTAATTTACCTCATCATTGTGTGGATTGTAATCAGGGTCACGTGCCAATTCACAACGAGCCTTCCTTACTTCGGGAGGCTCCATGTCTCGCTAACGCTTTCGTATGAAGGCATGGTGGCCCCTGATGCTTGGCTCGTTTCATGGGTCCCTTCTACTTGCTCCGTGGGGTGGGACGACCCCAGAGCTTGGCTCATTTTGTGGGCCCCTTGTGCTTACTCCGTGGGGTTGGACCCTAGGGTGTGTTCCGTTTGTTCGGACCCTGGGGCTTGTTCCGTGTGTTCGGACCCTTGTGCTTGGTCCTTGCGCGGAGAACTCATCGCGAAAATCTGACATATAAATATATAATGATATCATAAGGACCCTAAACCCTACTTAGTAGAGTTTGTATTTATAAAGAAATAATAATTACATCATACATATATATTTATAAATAAAGAAATAATAATTACATCATACACATATATTTATAAAGAAATAATAATTATATCAGACACATATATTTATAAAGAAATAATAATTACATGAAACACATATATTCATAAAGAAATAATAATTACATCAAACACATATATATTTATAAAGAAACAATAATAATTACATCATACATATATATTTATAAAGAAATAATAATTACATCATTCACATATATGTATAAAAAAATAATAATTACATCAAACACATATATTTATAAAGAAATAATAATTACATGAAACACATATATTCATAAAGAAATAATAATTACATCAAACACATATATATATTTATAAAGAAACAATAATTATATGAAACAAAGAAAAAAAGTCCACAAGCAATTGGGCCAGCCCACTAGGTCGCAGGCCGGCCCAACCGCTCGGCCAGCCATCGCCACCTCCACCACCGCCACCTCCGCCACTGTCACCTCCGCCGCCCGCCACGCCACCCGCTCGTCTCCTCCGCCACCTCCGCCACCTCCATCACCTCCGCCCCGTCCACCTCAGTCACCTCCACCACCGGCCATCGGCTACCACGCCCGCCACCTCCATCACCTCCGCCACCGCAACCACCGCCGGCTCCACCACCGTACTGGCTGCGCATCCTGCCACCAACACAAGGCATAGAGAGAGAGAGGAGGAGAAAGGATGCGCAGAGAATGGACCTCTGCGACGACGATGACAACGCAGCACGACGCGACGGAGGCGGCGGTGGGAGGAGATTTCGGCAGCCTGACAGCGTGGATTCGAAAACAGGCCCGCCAAGACACTTAGAAATTTTTAAGCCTCTTGTGCTTTCTTATATAGGGTGAGCATTTCTACAGGCGGTTGATATTGAACACCGCCTGTAGAAATGATTTCTACAGGCGGTTGGTATTGACCACCGCCTGTAGTAATGTATTTTCAAATTTGTTTTTGTTTTTTAAATGAATTTGTAGAAATTGTTTAAAAGCTTCAAAAATTCATATCTTGAGAAATATTGGTCCAAAATTAGTGAAAAAAATTTGTGGTGTTTCTCTTGAGATGATCTTCATGTTAAAAATATGAAATTTCATGTTTGAGAAACTTTTATATGTAGCTTTATTTAAAATGATTTAAATTGAATATATGCCTCATATCTTGTTTAATACATAAATAATTCTAGGGATACTAGAAAAATGTGGATCCAATTTTGTTAGCTTTATTGTACTGTGTAGATGTCGTGAAAAATATATTCCTTGGTGCTCTTGTTACTTACAAAAATGGATTTGTGTTTTTATTACTAAGGGTAGATTAGGGATTACGGATGAAGATGATACAAGCTAGATTATAGAAATAGATTGCATGAAGGTGAAATAAGCATAGGGTTTTATATGTAGAAACAGAGAAGGGTACGTAGTATAAGGTAGCTTGCTGCCGGGAGGTGGTACTTCCCATTTTCTTGAAGACAGGGTAAAGTTCTTTTTTTATGTCTAACTGTACCATGTCAATGCGTGAATGTAGTCCTTCCTTTGTCTTGCCTTTCATGTCTAGCAAGGTTCCAATTAGGCTTTCAAATACATCCTTCTGAACGTGCATACCATCGATCGTGTGGCGGACATCTAACTCTGGCCAGTATGACAAATACTCGAAGAAAATAGACTTCTTCTTGAAAGTAGCCCCTGGAGTTGGTTTGACATCATTTCTTGGTTTTCCATCTTTTGTCTTCTTTCTAAAAACAAATTTGAGTTTGCTTACTATGTTGAAAACTCTTTTACCTTTACTGTTACCCAATGGTGCAGTAGACTGTAGTTCAACGTTATTGTCGAAGTACTTATCCATCTTTTTCTGGCGGTACTTGTGTCCTTTCGATAAGAAGCATCTGTGCCTCATGTACACTATCTTCTTAGATGCAGTAAGGGACATGTAAACGGTTCCATCTATGCATACCACACAACCAACCTTTCCCTTGAACTGCCCTGATAAAGTGAAAAGAGTAGGGTAATCGTTGATCGTAAAAAATCGTGAATGATTCTTTGTGGTACTCGTCCAATATTTGAACACCTATTTCCCACAATATTTTCATGTCCTCCATTAAGGGCTCCAAGAAAATATCTATGTCAACTCTAGGTTGTGTAGGTCCAGAGATAAGGATGGTTAGAAAAATGTACTTTCGCTTCTGCATCAACCATGGAGGAAGGTTGTAGATGGTGAGGATGACCAGCCATGTGCTGTGCTTGCTGCTCCTCTCAGCAAATGGATTCATTCCGTCAGTACTCAGTGCGAACCTAACATTTCTTGGTTCCTTTGCAAAGTCCTTGTGGTTTTTATTGAAATCTTTCCACTGCTGGCCATCGGCTGGGTGCCGAAGCTTCCCATCGTCTTTATGTTCATCAGAAGCATGCCAGCTCATAAGTTTGGCATCCTCTAGGTTAGCGAACAAACACCTCAATCGATCGACCATAGGCAGGTACCAGATCACCAAAGCAGGAATCTTTTTCTGCGCATAATAGTCTACTTCTTATTTTTCTTTGTTGATGGGTTTTGAACTACTCTTCTGGGTCTTCTGTTGGGTCCTCTTTCACTTCTTTCATTTACATATGGAGGCAGCACACTCTTCCTCTCTGTAGTCTTTATTCGTCTTGTACCTACTTGCACCACAATTTGGACAACTATCTAAGTCCTTATAATTAGCACCTCGATATAGGATACAATGATTTCTACACGCGTGGATCTTCTCAACACCCATCGTCAGTGGACTGATTAGCTTCTTTGCATAGTACGTGTTATCAAGCACCTTGTTCTCCTTTGGAAGCATGTCTGCGATAATACTCAAGAATGCATCGAAGCCATCATCAGAAAGACCATACCTAGCTTTGCACACCAACAACTTTAGCAAAGACCGTAGCATCATGAACTCTTTGGTGCAATCCTTAGACTCATCGTATAAAGGCTCTTCTGCTGCCTTCATCAGGGCCTCCATACCTTTCATGAAGAACATTGATGGATCTTCCGCATGACGACGCAACATTGCCTCTAGGAATTCTACATCTTCTACAGCCATATTATTTGGCAGGACATTAGTTCTGACACCTTCATTTTCTCCAGTGAAACCATGATCAGGAACATTTGGCATAACATGTTCAGCGTCTGGACCATCGACGTCAGGTTGTTGTGTCTCGTATATGAACTGAAACCCGCCAACAAGCATATTTGGACCATCGACGTCGATGTTCGCAGGGTTTCCAGTTGTATAAGGTGCAGAGCTACCCTCTCCATTCTTTGACCAAATCAAGTAATCCTTCATAAATCCTCGGCAGACCAGATGAGAAAGGATTTGTTAAGTGTCATCAAATACAACAACATTTCTGCAGTCCATGCATGGACAATGTATGTGCGTCTTCTTTGTTCTCCTTGCATGGTTCTCAGCGGCATCAATAAACCTATGGACCTCGGGTATGTATGATGGATGAAGTCTTGATAACTTATACATCCAAAAGGACCTCTCCATCATTACCTGCAAAATTATAACACTATGGATCTCGGGTATTGTAATCAATGCAAAACAAGTAACCATATATATATCTAGAGATATTTATTAGCACCTTTTGATGTGAGGTAGGGTATAGCTATGGTTTATTAGCTACGATTTAGGTAGGGTAGCTAGGGATTAAAGTAAAAAACCTAATAAGTAGCATAATTAAAAAACCTAAGTTGCATAATTACAAAACCTAAGTAGCATAATTAAAATAGATACATGTGGATAAAATAAATTGTGAAATAAAGAGAGAGATTAAAGTAAAGGACCTAATGAGCATAATTAAAAATTAACAAAAAAACCTACATTTGTCTCTCTGCATAAATACACAAGAACACACCATTGATGGAATATATATCTTGCAAGCAAACATGAAAAGGGAGAGAGGAGAGACATTATGTAACCATCTTAAGCAACCTCATTAGAAGAAATAAAGGCAAGAAGCTAGATTTTCTTCTCTCTAACTCATGGTGAAACCCTAGATTCAAAAAGTAGCTCAAATTAAGCAAGAATGAACAAAATGATGGTACAAGGACATAAACTAACCTTTCTTATCAACCTCCTTCCAAAAAATCAAGATCAAAACCTCTCCCCTTTTATTTTGAGAGATCTGGACCTCCAAAATGCCCTCCAATGGAAAGTGGCTGCGATGAACAGTTCTGCTCGGGGAGGAAGAAGGGGTATATATACCAGAAACATCACTGGCAGTTGCCTTTTGTAACCGCCTGTGGAAATCCATTTCTACAGGAGGTTCTCATAAGCCAACCGCCAGTGCAAATGTCACATTTACACTGGCGATTGGCTTATGACAACCGCCTGTGGAAATCCATTTTCACAGGTGGTTGTCGTAAAGGCAACCGTCAGTGTAAATGTGACATTTGCACTGGCGGTTGGCTTATGACAACCGTCTGTGGAAATAAATTTATACAAGTGGTTATAAAGTCATGGCCCACCCATTTCTTTACACAGCCGGCCCTAAAGTGAAACCGCCAGTAAACAAAAAGTGAACCGCCGGCTTAGAGCTGTTTTCTACTAGTGTGCGAAGCATGACACAGTCTATTAGTAAATTTTTGTTCTTATCTCGAAATAGTTTTGGGATTACCGGAAGATGGTTGCATCAACCGCTAAAACATTTGTAATAGCCAATGATCAAATATAATAGATTAATAGGTTGCTAAACCTCCATCTTTGCATTCGAAACTAATGAGGTAATACATGTATTTGATTGATGATGGAACAGTAATCTGATTCATTTGTAAAATTTACAGCAGGATGCAGAACAGGACATCACGTTGTCACCACAAATTACACAGGTCATGTACCAAAACAAGTTGCTTCAAAAAACAAAGGGGGTAGCTGGTGAGTTTTCCAAGAGACAGGGAATAGTGACTGGATTCGCCAGAAATAGAGGGGCTAGTTTGCAGATCGCACATTGACTATGCTGCGGACTGGGTCCATGAAACCATGGACCGGCGGTATGGCGTGTGAGCGGTCCACCATGGACCAAGTCCATGCTGAAGGGTATGGATCCTTGTATTTCAAGTGTATTTCCTCTTTTATTCTTCTGAAGGAAAACGACAAGAAAGTATGGACTTGTCATCCTGATGTCATCAAGCTAACAAGCTAGGAACGCTCGTGCAAAGCAGAGCACGGAACATAGCACGACCGGTGCTCGGCGGCCATTTCCTAGCAACGCGAGCTTGCGGTTGCGCAGTGTGCCTTGCGCACACGTGCATGCGTGGAGAAGGAGCGTAGGGGTGCGGGAAAGCTCACCTGCGGCTTACCATGGGCAGAGGAGCAAGCCCGGGACTAGCTGTTCGCCAGAGCGAGCTCACACCTGGCAATGGCGGTGCGGCGCAGGAGTTCGCGGGCATGATGCTTGTGATGCCCAGCTGGTAGTGGTGGGCTGGTGGTTCATGCTAAGGAGCTCGGCCACTCGCCATGATCGCCGATCTGTTGCAGGATCCGCAGACTGCAGGTGGCGAGATCAGCGATCTGTTGCAACTGACGTCGGAGCGGCATCCTTATTCCGCGTGCCTGGCGTGTGTCAGCGGCGGTGGAGACCTGAGGTGGCGGCGGTGGCAGCGCAAAGCAGCAGCGTCAGTGGGGAGGGCGTGGCTCCACGGAGACTCGAGCGGGGCGATTCGGCGACGGCTCCGCTAGTCGTCGTCGTCGTCCGTGTGCTTCTGCTAGGATTAGCCGTGGTCGTCTTCGCCCACGTGCTGCTGTTAGGATTTGGGTTTAGGTGTTCCGTATCGCACAGTAGGAAGGGAAACAAATGGGGATATAGGTCCTGGTGACTTACCTGGTGGGTGCTCGTCGCTAGCTTGGCGTCGTGACAGGGTACGCCGGCAGGGGCGCACACTGGCATCAGCGGGCAGGGCGGCGAGGCGACGGGCGCTCCAGCGGCGTTGAGGCGACAGGGACAGGACGGGGCATCAGACAGGGCTGGTACGGGGCAGGACGGAGACAGGGCGCGATTGAACGATGGCGAAGGTGGTGCGAGGGCTAGGTACAAAGAGGTGAGGTCGTGGTGCCAGGCGAGTGCGGAGTGCTAGGGAGGTCGCGGTGCAGGTGAGGCGCGGTCTCGCGTGATTGGTGGGGCGTGGGGTGATCGCGGAATTGATCACGATTGTTACAAGAATTTATTTTTGCCTTCCGGTTATGGGGATTAAGCTGATCGCATGCAGTGAGTGCGCGTTGCCTTCCTGATCTGACCGCGTGGAGCGAGTGCGCGACCTGTTGACGGAATCGCATGGGAGAGGTAGAGCAACGCCCCCAAACGATTCTCGCATGAATCGGTGGTCTTAGTTTTGTTCTTTTTAGTTGTATATTGTAGGAGATTACTAGGCATCGTGGGGAGCAGCAATGACACTCATATCCAGTTTGACTATCAAAGGGTTTGGTGGCCAGTTTAAATTATGACTTGTGTTATGTATCTCTATGTGTGGTTCGTTTTGCAAGACTGCAGTGCTGACTGCCAGTTTGTTTTGTGCGACACTTATGTATGACAGAAATAATGAACCATCTATGTTCTGGTCTGTGATGGATGAACTCGTAAGAATGATTGGGCTGTGACTGTGAGCTGCGATAGACATTTGTATGCCATTATGAATTTTATGTATCCATGAGTCGATGTGAAGTATGGTTGTGGTGAATGGTCATATGTATGCCCAGAATTATGGTTGTGGGAAATGGTCATATTTTCCATATGATTTAGTACATGTTTATATATGGTTGAAAGTGTGATTATTACTACGATGCACTGGTTTGTCGAATTGGAATTGTTAACACTAACCTTTAGAGTTGACCCGCGTATTAAGTTTTGCGAATTGGAATTGTGGCAGCTGAGTTGATCCTGGTGTAAATGAATTATTTAAGTTTTTCTTTTATTTTTTCCAATAACTCAGGTATCCAATTCACTAATAGTAGGACTGGGCACATTTTCACTGAACCAAACTGAATCTGAACAAACCAAACCGAACAATCGGTTAGAACCGATTGCCCTGCCCTAACTAATAGGGTATCACCACAAGAAGGTTTCTGACATTTTTGTGCACAATTCGAGATTCGCTTTGAATATATTTTTCTTTGAAAAAAATTAAAGAGTTAAATGCATCAGCGGCCCGTGAATTTGTTATACGGCGTTTTAGGTCCACGAACTTTAAAATACATTTCTGATTCCATAAACTTGTTAAGTGGTACACCGCATATCCTTAAACTTGCAAAATAGTGCATCACAGGTCCATTTGTGGACCATAAAGATTACTGTGGTGCACCGCTTAACAAGTTTTGGGGCCAAGAAATACATTTTCAAAGCTCATGAACCTAAGTTGCACCCCATGACATGTTCATAAATTTGTTTTTAGGAAGAGACTCATATGATTCCTGTGAAGCGTTTTATGAATATAGAATCATGTACATGCGAACATAGAAACCATCCTATTGCTATGGATTTTGCATTGAATTTTGTTTTGAATTCGATTGCCATAGAAATCTATGTTAGTGTACAAATGAGTTGTGAATTGAGCTTAGCTCAACTAGTTAGGTTACTCGTGGCACAACCTGTCCACTCGGGATCAAATCCTATTTTCGGTACGGGTGCTCGTATTTTTCTGGATTTGCACTCTATAGTAACACACGGTAGTGTTACAAAATATAAGCATTACAAAGCAACATATTTCTAAGTGTTATAAGAAACATATATAAATTGAGTTTTCTACTAATGACTTAATGAGGACAAGAGCAACGTAGCGTGTGTCGTTCTTGACTAATACACAACAATCCCATAATCCTCACACTAGACCTATGTAGCAACATGTAAGTGATCCAGAAGGTCGTGTAACTGCTAGAGGAATAAGTAAATTGACGCAGCATACACACCCAATGAGCTTCTATGGTTGGCAAGCTTTATGCTTGAGCTTTGCAAAGAGGGGCAGAAGATCATGTTGCTAATGTTTGTGTCTGCTTTTTGTGCTAGGACTTATATTTTATAACATTATCAATCACTACTTAAGAACGCACCATTGAGCCTAAGGAACTTTTGTTTTATATAAATAATCTAGAATAATAGAGTCAAGCTTGTAATCTTAGATTAGAAATAAATTATTCCTAGTTGGATTACTAAACTCACTACGACATTGTTGGCAGCATTTTAGATTAAGATACTTGTGAAGGGGAAGTGACTAGAAGAAATTTGTAAAATGCCTTGAAAAGCCACAATAAGGCACTTCAAAAAATGCATCCTCAAAAGAATGGTGTGATTTGGAAAATGCCTCGAGGAGTTTTGGGAGGCAATCTCCAGAATAGCACACATCATCATCTGAATGTGGAGTTGTCACAACCACTTTACAAGTAGTTTCTAAATTCACAGTGAGGTTCCACAATAGAAAAAAAAAACATCTATGTTTGCCAACTTTTCGGCCATGCATCCATCATGCATTGGTGAAGGAACAAGGTGACTATAGGGATGCCCTAAAACTTTAGTAACCTGCAACACAATAAAAGAGAGATTCTTATAATGTTGCTATACAAAATTTGGGAAAATAAAGGATATGAACCAAAAGAATTTCAATATGTTGCACGTGACTATAAATAACAATGTCAATATAGCATCAACTACTAAGCTATAATGTGCCCATGCATCCATCATGTTTTTGGTGGAGGAACAAGGTGACTATAGGGATGCCCTAAATCTTTAGTAACCTGCAACACGATGGAAGAGAAATATTCTTATAATGTTGCTATACTAAATTTGGAAAAATAAAGGATATGAAACCAAGAGAATTTTAATATATGTTACACCTTACTTATTATAAATAAAAACAATCTCAATATAGCAACTACTGAGCCGCAATGTGATTTAGAGTTTGTACAATAGAACAATAGAATGTGTATTCATAGCTCCTCCATACCTAAAAACCATGGTTACTATAGTCAAATCCTAACGGTAAAATCACCTACAAATTGCATCAGTCCGCAAACCATACAGCTAAACAAGTTAGCCACATTCTGTAAATGGAAGTTTAGTTGGCTACAAGGACAGTGGTGTGCCAATGTAGGAGTCGAATATGGATATAAAATTGCTTTATATTACCACAGTAGTTATTTAAATTGCAAGGATAATCCATGGATTGCTTATAATTGCAAGAATCAAGACGTATATCGTACATATGTATTTTTGCATAAGGCATGATCAGTAAACTTCAGATAACCTCTATGTTTTCATTTCCAGGAAGAACATGGCTGCAAATCATCAAAATTCTTTATGGAGTAAGGATGGTCACAGGTGTGGATGAGACTCACAAACATTAGCACAATTAAGCTCGTTGTCCTGACATATAAGTCATAGGTGAATACATGGATCTGAGTAATACTATAAGAAGGAATATGATTTCAAAGGGTACAGAGAAGAATAATCACAACACATTTATATCTAAACTAACAAATGTGACCATTTTACTAACAAGAGAAATATAACTCAAATAGCGCCCGTGGCATGGACATTTAACTCATTAAGGGCTCATGGATTGAATTGATACAAAAATGATAGCTGCCACACAGAAACAAAACTATGTAAGAAGTTTGGTGCTAGTAATAAGTAAATAGAATATCTATTAATCCATGTTCCAAGCTCAAATCAATTATGGTTCTATAGTACTATACGTGTAATTGTTACACCAAGATGCCAAAGGGATTTTAATCATAATAAATCTTTTCGTACATTGTAGATCAAACTAGAATTAAGCATTGGGTTTTTGGACAACCATGAAAGACTGAACTTCAAGAAATAGAAATACATATCAATGTCGTTCTGAAATTCCAAGCCATCTCTTTGTTTGTCAATTGTCATGCATTATGAATTCCATAATACAGTTAATAGTTGATCCTTATTCCTCCAGTACTTACAAAGTGGAAATAATCAAATAAAGAAGTTAAAAAACAAAGCACAAGAAAACAACATAAGTATTGCCCCTTGAGTAAAGGATCACTGATGACTGAATGGATATTCTTACTTGTACTGTAACTTTTTAACTGAAGACATCTGTTTGACTTTTGCAGTGCCATTGCAAAGATCTCCGATGCTGCAGATATAGCTGGTTAGAAGTTAGAACCAACATAGCAACACGTAACTATCAATAAACAATTTGTAAAGACTGAAAGATAACACAACACTGTTTCCAATTTAGCAACAAGTAACTACCAAGCCCATGCTTTTTTTTTTTTTGGAAAAGTAGGGTTTCAACTACTGTTCTGACACTACCGGAGAATCAAACTTTGCCGAGTGCTAAATGATTTGCCGAGCGTTTTTTTGGGCACTCGACAAAGAAGCTCTTTGCTGAGTGCCAAATTAAAAATACTCGGCAAAAAAAAAACACTCGGCAAAGAAGTTTCTTTGTCGAGTGCCAAAAAAAACACTCGCAAAGAAGGTCTTTGCTGAGTGTTTTTTTACACTCGGCAAAGAAGGTCTTTGTCTAGTGTTTTTTTTGCACTCGGCAAAGATAAATTTCAAAGCACATTTTGAAGGGGTAAATTAATTCTAATGAAAAAGTTTTCAACTACAAAGTTGTATAACTCATCAAGATGAACATTTTTTGTTTTGGTCATTTATTCATATGACAAAGTGAAAGTAAATTTGTTCATAAATCTTACATACCTTTCTTGTAGTTTATGAAACTACAAGAGAGGTATATAAGATTTGTGAACAATGTTAGAACCATCATGTTGGATGCACAAATGATCAAATAACCAAAATAAACTTTGTAGATCTTAAAAAGTTATGAAACTTTGTAGTTGAAAACTTTTTATTTGGAATCATCTTGTCATGCAAAACTGCATCTGAATTTAAAAAATTTAAAATTCAAATTTTTCGAAAGACCTCGGATGAAAAAACAACCAAAATAAACTTTGTAGATCTTGAAAAGTTATGAAACTTTTTAATTTGAAATCATCTTATCGTGCAAAACTGCATCTAAATTTCAAAAATTTAAAATTTGAATTTTTCAAAAGACCTCGGATGGAAAAACAACCAAAATAAACTTTGTAGATCTCGAAAAGTTACGAAACTTTGTAGTTGACAATACCAACCCACTCTCTTTTTATCATGAATATAGCAGCCCAACTTGTCTCTTTTTCACTAACGGGCTTAGTCTCTCTCTCCCCTTTTATCACAACAGAAGCCCAAATTCTTGTTTGTTGTTAAAATGTCAAAGTATAACCTATTGTCCGCATCTCAACAGTTTGGGTCAAGCACAACTCAACCCAACGCCCTTCTCTCCTTCTCCCACCCCTTGGCTGAGCCGTCTCTCTTTCTCCTATGAAAACATGCGCCACATCCTCAACTAATGCCTACTCTCTTAATTCCCTGACCTTACCTCCTTTGCTTGCCTCCTTTTCATTTGCATGCATGCAGCAACTAGTAAAATCTCCTCAGCATCTTTTCACATGGAGAAGCCTCCCCTCTCTTCTCTATGGCGCCTCCTCCCCTTTACTTTCATGCAAAAACAACATGCCATCATTTCCTCCTTAATTTTCCTCCCTAAATTAGCAGAGGTGCTCCATCCTTCCCTTTTAGTTTTTGCATGCATACATGCAACAGATCAGATGCATCCATTTTCTCCCTCCCTCCATCACGCAGAACAAATGAACATTAACTCCGTCGCCATCCTCTTCCCCACATGCAAATCTCACCATCAATCACACATGCATAATTGCCTTGATGGAAAACCTCTTAGTCCTTCACGGATCCTACTCACCTCCCTAACGCCCTCCTTCATTTATGCAGGAAATAACAGCTGTGCATCTTCTAATCTCCCTTAATTCTCCCTCCTTAATTGCTTGAGTAAATGGTAGCAAAGAGCAGCTATGCGCTCCACCCTCTCAGCATGCATGCAGGGAAGGGGAAGCTTTTAACCCCAGCCCCTCCTCCTTTCCTCACGCCCAAGAGCAGAAAGGACTCCTCCTTCCTTTCCTCCTGCATCTCCCATGCATGGTTGTCCTTTCTCATCCCTCATTCTCCTCCTTCCTCTCCAACAAAATGGAACACCATGATCAATCGGAGTACGTTGTGCCGTTGGTTCCTTCTTCTAGGCATGACAACAACAGTTGGTGAGATTTTCTCCTCACTGTTCATCTCTTTTATCCCCTTGGTGATCTTGTCAAATCACAGGACCTCAAGGAATTCCTCATGATAATCTCCAATGTACCACCTACTGAACCCCATGCACCGACATCCCTCGCCTGTTGTTGCAGTTTGCGGCCGTCGCTACTACTGGTGTGCAGCATGGTGAGGACGCTCCTCCCTCTCCCCTCTCTGATCTTGATGTCATTTTATCCCTCATCCATCTCTTCAATCTATCGTGTGGCGCAGATCAGCTCCAATGTGGAATTGGCGCTGTCCCATTGATCATGGTCCCTATCGTCACCCCGTTGTCGATGTCGGCTGCCACTAAATTCATCCCCAGCTGCAGCTAACCCCAATGTGAGGACCCCATCATGTTCCCCATCTTGTTTATATGTTACTCGTTGTAGAACATGTGCCATAATCTACACGTGATCGAATTCCAGCGAAGTTTTCTCACAATCATGTCTCTGTCCCTTGCGGCCAGCAGCGCTGTTGCCAATTGGCATGCGTGTTCCTTGAGTTCCTGCCCTCACAATCTCCCATTGATCATGATGTTGTTCATTCAGTTGCACATGCCCTATAAATTTTTGTGGCCATAGTATCAAAGATGAAAGAGATATCAATCTTTTTGTTCTCACTATCCCTGCTGCCCCGCAGCCGCGCTGCTGCTGATTGATTCATATCCTTGCACACACCTCCACATAATTTCGTGGCCAGGGGAGCTACGACGCCGAAGATATTGATGTCGCCGCGCTCACTAATTTTGCTGTCCCATCTATTCTTGCAGCAGCGCTCACCCATTTTTGCAGTCATGTTTTCCATCCAATCGTTACTCAAAATGACATGCTCTCTTGCGAGAACATACCTCATACAGTACCTAGCAACCCCACAAAATGGATCGCCTTTTGGTTTTGTGATGACCATGCAACCGCTCATCATAACCACTACTGTCCGCCGACGTGCATGTCTTGGATGCCTTGGCAATTCACCATGTTCCCCGCTAAATCGCTGCATGAATCACCAAACCCTTTACCCAACATGTCAATCATATCCTTGCACATGACTCTGCAAGTTTTGGTGGCCAATCGTGTCATGATGGCAGAGATATTAATTCCATAGTGGTGGCTACCCCTGCTGTCCAAACAGCAGTAACCTAGTTTTACATTTGTGTTTCCCAGTCATCTATGCATACCTATATAACATCTACATGTCTCCAGAAGAACTCATACATTCTTATGAAGTAATATTCAGTAACTTTGACAACTTTCTATATTTCCTCACATCATCCTCGGCAACTTCTAGCTATAGACCTCCACCACCGCCTTTTCCATGTCACGTTCTATAACCAGAAATCAATCTTCTTGACAATATTATACCAATATCATTCTCCTATCACGCTTCTCCAAATCCTGTCCTATGTTTAGAACATAGTACATACCCAACCCTTTCCATTCTAATGAATGTCTTTCCACTCTTCTGAACTTCATCCAGATCCAATTCTCTTCCATCTATACATTCGATCCCTTGTATCTTAAAACCATAGCTTTGTTTTTAGATGTTTTTGTGTTCTACGATCATAGTTACAAGCCCTCTACATGTTTAAAACCTTTATGTGTTGTTTTTATAATGCTTGATGTATTGTTTTTAGGTTCCCTTGTGATGCTTGTACCATTTGTTTACTGGCGTTAGAAGTGGAGCTACACAAGGAGCAGAATTGAGAAGTGGAACCATCGGCAAGTGTTTTGGAAGGCAAGTGTAACTTGAGGCTCCTTGCTACCCAATAACCTGATGATAATCTTCCATATGCATGTGTCCAATTGATGAACCCCTAAGGATTTTACCTAGCACTCTTGTACCTTGTATCCTTGTTACCTTGGGCTATGCATATGGGTAGTTTGCTTAGTTTGCAATCACCAAACTATATAAATTTAATCTTGACTAATGGAATATGGAATCAATATTAAAATGGTGCCTTCTAGCAACATGGATAGAAGGGGTCTAGAGCATTAGGCCATTTGGGTGCTCTAGTTTGCCCTCCATAAGGAGTGAATCTTAAAGCGGCAACCCAGGATTTACAGTACATCCATGAGAATCACATGGCTCTAGTCTTAGCCTAGTACCTTGATCTATTCTAGTTTGTTAGCAGCTTACTGAAAGGGCAAGAGGGGGGTACCATGCTGCTTATGGGCCCGGTCCTACCAGGGTGTGTGCTGGACAAGGTCAGAAAGTGTGTCACTCTTGGAGGAAGGTATCCATGACACTTGGGAGACTAAAACCTTAGCAGCTGCTACTTATTAGAATGACTAGTGAAAAGCTTCGTAGTGATCCCTGCCGACTTACCTTGGAAGTGAGTTAAGAGGTTGGCCGCCTCGGGCAAAGGGCAATCATGACTCGTGGTGAAAGTGTACAAACTCTGCAGAGTATAAAACTAATATATCAGCCGTGCACATGGACACGAGTGGCCTAGATCCATTTCGAGATAGATGGTTCTGTGGATGGTTTGGGTGATGATTAATATTGATGTTAATTATACTTTCACATTGGGAGCTTAAGCATAACCTAGAAACATAGGTTTAATAATCAAAATATGACCAACTAAAAGTGCTTACCGTAGTTCAGCCGTGTCTAGCCTTTTGGGCCTTGCATCCCCTCATGTTATATTTGCTGAGTATGGTGCGCTCACACTTGCTTTACAAGCAATAAAAAAATCCTAGATGGGTACTAGATGGTGGTTCAACTAATGAGTTCACCAAAGGAGTTCCAAGAGTACTAGGCGAGTGCTCCCTGTCCCTGTGGAGTATGGTGACCCGAATAGAAGTTTAAGTATAGTTTCCATTGTGCTTTGTAATAGTTGTAAGTCTTTGTAACTATGTTTGATATAGAATAAAACATTGTTCTTGATATTCTCCTTATTTGTCGCTATATGTGTCGTGTGGACATCCTAGGCACACATATAGTTAACGCTTGGTATTCTTTGGAAAACCTGGTGCGACATCAGTTCGGTAAAAGTCATTTGCCTTCTCAATCAGATCGCTCTCCCCCTTATCCTACATGGGGTTGAACTTGGCTTGCATTGTGCAGTGCTTCCTCCATGGCGGCACCATCACCGGTTGTGGGGCTTTCCCTCGGTGGTGCCGGAGAGTCATCCTATTGCCGCTTGCTACTGCCGAGCCCGTCTGTCCCTGCATAGCCCTCTGGTTCTGAAGTGGGTGAATCGTCAAAAGAGCGTGAATCCTCAGACGACATAGAGTACCATCAATTATTGAAGGATTACGGTGAGGTCCAAGTGGATTTGTCATCAGCCAGGCTGAACGCCGAGATGCTGCGCGGTGAGCTGGATGCCGTGTGCGACGCACTTCATTTTTCCATAACTGAGTTCTTCAAGGCGCGAGTCGACTAGGACATCCACATGGAGCAGGGCCAAAACATGATGAACCTTCTTGTAGATCTGAGGATGCATATAGAGACCCTCCACCTGTGCGTGCAAGCCACCATTAACTCGGGCTTCCCCATGCAAGTAGTGGATAATCTGTTCGCCGCAGAGGAGCCGTTTCAAGCCATACTGGCCCGCCTTCGAGCCGTGGTGACCGAAGGCATTCGTTAGGGGGTTGCCATGGCGCTGGCTGCTGCCTAGCTTTAGATTGGCGCAGCGGTTAAGGTCCGGGTGGTGGAGTTGGGCTTTTTGCCTTAATCGAAGGATGATGACATCATCGATCTTATTGAAAGTTTCGAGCCTGCCGCCAATGCCCTCTTAGCGAAGGTGGATGTAGACGAGATCCTACACGCCTGCCTCAACCCTTGATCTATGGGATGTACCAATAGTACTTGTAGTCATGACTAGGTTTGATCTATGGGACGCCCTTGCGAATATGTGAACTCTTATTTGCATGCATGTCTGTGTGAACTTTTGCTGCACTTTGTATTATGTGGGTTAAACTCTGTTAAGCGTTATGTAGCTCAGGTCGTTCGGTCATTTTGTAGCTAGTTTCTTTTCACTACAGATTTCTTTCTAGTTATCTTTGATCTGAAACTTAATTTGCTAAACATTCATGAGTGCCATTAATCTTTGTTAAAGCCAACTCATGTCTTTGATAAAATTTGTTGAACTTGAAAGAACCATGCAGCGAGGAGTTCATCTGAACAAGTCTTGCCTTGATCTAATGCAGAATGGAGGAGCCAAAACTTTTGACTTTTATTGCAAACGCAAGAAAGTCTGACCGCTGTGTATTTGATCTCGTAGGACAGTAGAGTGTCATAGCAATCAGTCTACCCATCGACTGCCATGACTACTTGGATTGGAGTGAAATAAGTATAGAAAAGACCTATCACAGCTAGACCAAGCACTCAAGTCTCAAGCATGTCATGGTGGTCAAAAGCTCTTTTTCTCGATTCACTTATTGTGTCCAGCTTTCCTGCAACATTTGCTTCACTGTCGTCAGCCATGCAAGGTCTATATGAAAGGAGCGTCCCCCTTCCCTCATCTGATAGCGCGCATTGCATCAATCGCCTACCTTCGGGCTTCCCCCTTCCTAACCCATTTGCGTTTTCCCAACCACGTTTCATGCTAGTTTGAGGATTTGGATAAAGGTAACATGCTTCATATCAAACCGTATGCTCGCCTAATAGTCCGAGCAGCGTAAATTTGAACGGGCCATACACGTAACTCTTGTACTCAGCTATGAGTAGAACTTTTGCCTAATTGGCTATGCTACAAATAGGAGCTACACCATCTGTGTGGCTACATGCATGAAGTAGAAGGTAGCTAGAATTCTAAAGTGGCAGCTTCAAACATAGCCAAGGGAGTGTAGACGATCAGAACCTATGAAACCATGTAGCCACCTCTAGCTAGCTGCTGACATGACACAAGTTCTGACCGTCTAAAATATTCACTATTTGGATACTAGTAGTAATGATGAATGTGGTGCGCTCGCGTCAGAAGCCTGTTCTAGCCTTGGCATCCCTGTGTGTACAAAGCCTGGCCTCACTCCCATTGTATAGCCATCTCTAGCTAGCAGACTGTCTCTGCTCATTCGACCAAGAGAAATTGCTTAATAGGGAAGCAACTCCTCTTCACTCTTCGGTCTGCCTGACTACCCCTTGTTGATGGCCACTAAGCACCCATTTTAGTCATCAACAATGCATAAAAATCAAAGGAAAATCAACATAAAAGTGGAAAGATTTGGTTTATTACTAATAGAATTCCACTTGTACATGAGTTTTATTTGTATGCAGCAAAAACAGGAAAAAGAGCCAAAATTGGAGAAATGAGTCAGCAGGACGTGGCAGGGGCCACGTGGGCCACATGCCACGCTGATCAGCGCCAAGGTGGCATCACCCAGCCCCACCTTGTGGCCATTCATGTCACCAATCCATGAGACGAGCTTCTCAGCCAATGACAAGCCTCCATCCAAGTGGGTTTGATCAATGGGCATGATTCATTCATGGTGGATTCATGGGCCCACTATCATCTACTATGAGGCCATCAACCGACATTTGGAGCACGTGCTGCTACAAAATCACCATGTGCTGAATTGAGAACCGACTTGGAGAGGCATCCACAACCCTATGATGCAATGGTGGTGCATTGAAGGGCCGGGCGGCGCCCTCACCTAGCCAGCCGGTGCTCTCCAGCCTCCACCACCTCTCCTCAGCCTACAAATACCCCCTAGCTCCTTAGTGCTATAAATAGAGGTGTTCCCCGTAGTTATAAATCATCCCATAGTGAATCATTCTGTCTACTCCCTAGTTTAGGTTAGTATTTGAGAGTGACAGTGAAGAAGAGAGAGCTAGGAGCTTAGGAGGAGTCTTCGGGAGTTCTTCTATAAGCTCTGTAAGCTACTCTTGTGTTCTATTTATATTTCTCTTAGTATTTGTCATTACTTTCATGCATTTACTTTATTGCAATTAGAGTAAAGTTGCATGTGAATATTGCGATCATATCTTGCTTAGTAGTTAGTTTCTGGTATATGAGATCCTCATCACTAGTTGGTGCTCTGATCTTAGCGCTAGGTTAGAGTAGTATCACTTAGTGTAAGCATGGTGCTTAGACTATAGGGTACTAGGATTGTGGCTAGTTCCCCGGATAGATTGGGGTAGGTGGCAAGTGGTGATAGCCTTGTCCATTCTTTGTATTTCCTCACGGTAGGACTAGTTATTAAATCATAGGCCTCATGGTGCTTTGTGCCTAATCAACCCTCAGGTGAGTTTAGGGCAGGTACGCCCCGAAGTATACTCATTGCTCATTGCTATACATTTGATAGGATCATATTTAAACAATACTTTAGTTATTCTTCACCCCCTCTATGACCATAGTAGTAGTAGCTTTTATTTTCTTTTCTTTTCTTTTATTTAGTAGTTAGGTTAGTCCCTTTTGATTCATCACAATTGTATCTAGGTAATTCACTAAAACTTTCTCAACATTTGTCTAAGTCACACTTAGCCTTCTCTGGGGAAAACAAATATGATACTTGGTAATATTCCCAACTGAAGTGCTACACCGATATATTCTATGCACTTGCGAAATTAATCCAATAATAGTTAAGAAATATCAACACCCCTCGATTGTTGTGAGTCCTCTTTGTTGACGGTCGATAACACCCTATTCTACCATCAACCTTCAACCAAAAATCACATGAAATGACACATGAAATGATATATTTATGTTTCAAATTCACCTAGTTCCACTTGTGCTTGGAGAATTATTTGTATGCTGGAAATGTAGCAAAAATTGCCCAAAAAGGTGACAACCATGGAGTGTACAAGCAAGTGGACATGACAGGTGGCTGTGGGTCCATAGTGGGGCTCCAGTCGATGCCACCTAGGCGCCGCCTAGCCCTACTTGGTGCCACCTCGGCCCCCTGCCACGTCAGTGATCAGTGGGAACACCTCCTCAACCAATCAGAGGCCAAGACTTGGATCGATTGATCAATGGACAAGATTTGCAACACATGGATTGAAGGACCCACTTGTCACAACTTGGAGCTCCATTCCAACATGTGCTACCTAAAAATCAACATGTGATGGTTATGTAACCACCTTAGGGGAGCAACCAGCACCCTAGGATCCAAAGGCGGTGGATCCTAGGGCCGGCCGGTGCCCCCCTATGGCCGGCCGGCGCCCCCTGCTCCCATAGCCTCTCCACTGCCTACAAGTTCCCCCCATGCCTCTCTACACTATAAATAGAGGGGCAGGGCACTTGGTGGAACTCACCCCATTCAAGAGAAAGCATTCCATAGCTCTCTTAGCTCTCTAGCTTAGCTTAGGCTTTAGAGTGAGTAGTCTAGAGTGGAGTGGAGTCAGGAGCTTCTCTCCGACTAGGAAGAGTCTTCCAAGTCTCTGGTATAGTTCCTTTTGTATTCTTTATTTTAGCATTTACTTTATTCAGTATTTACTTTTTAGTACTTTTCTTTATTATAGTATTTGCTTGCTTTACATTCATAGTAGCTTAGTCATTAGTGTTAGGTCATTACTGGCTTAGGTGCTTGTTTGTTTAGTATTAGTAGCATAGGTTATCTTTTGGTTAGTAGTTATACATTAGTACCGGTTCCACCGTCTGGTTAGGGCGCTTCGATCTCATTTTATCGGAGCTTGGATCGAAGTAGTATATCGATAGATTAAGTGTGGTGCTTAGGCTATAGATTACATGTGGATATGGCTAGGCCGACGGATAGGTTGGGGTAGTTGGCAAGTGGTGACAGCCTTGTCCATCCTCTGTATTCCCCCGCATTTAGGCTTAGTTATTGAATCATAGAGCTCGTGGCAGACCTTGTCTATTTAACTCTCCTAGTTTATAGGCGGGCTATGCCCCGAAGTGCTATCGTGTCTCTCCTAGTTACTTGTGTAGCTTAGCTATTAGAAAGATAAACACTCCTTCTCTCCCCTAGCTATCTCTTATAGTAGCTTAGTAGTAGTTAGTTTAGGTAGATCAACACCCCTTCCTACACTATCATTCACCTATCTAGTATATTAACCTAAGGGCCTAGTTCATAGATCCAGTCCTATATAGATTCGAGCCTCCCACCTTCCTATGGGAAAAAATATAAATTCGACACTTGGTACTCACCGAGCACAGTGCTACGCGATAGTTCTGTGCGCTTGAGAAATTTTCCAATAGTGATTAAGAAGTATCAACACTCTTCACAACCGCACCAGACTTTCAAGTCTCAAGCATGTCATGGTGGTCAAAAGCTCTTCTTGTGCATTCACTTCACTCTGCAACCGCGCATGATCTATATGGGAGGAGCATCCCCTTCCCTCAAAAATTTTGAATTTTGACCAAATATATATAGACACACTATACAGTACAGAGTTGTGTGTAAAACTATTATATAACGTGAGATGTGTCCGGCCCTGTCAGATTTACAATGCTCAGACTTTCTTGTGCGTGCTACCAAATGACAAAAGGACCTGATCTACACCATGCTCAATAGAGTTTAACCCACCTAATTAATACTAAGTTCAACAACATAGTAAACACGGACATGCAAAATAAGACTTCACAAATCAAAACCTCTGTACATTTGAACACGTCCGACATAAAATGCAAGGGAAGATACATAAGGAAGAGTAACAACATAAGAAAAGTGTAACAACATGTACTCCCTCTGTACTACCAACATGGCGGTGGCCAAGAGTGAAGTAGGTTTGGAGAAGGAAACTGCACCTTCCTGGTGATTTTAGATCTGCAGTGGGAATGGGAGGGCTCCGGGAAGGAAGGAAAATAAGCGAAGTTGCAAAAGAGAACATGGCAGCTATATATGACTACTACAGATGTATAGAGGAGCCATTAGAGTTTTTCTTTGGGAACAAGAAAGTCCAATCTCTGTAGTTTGAGTGTCTGACACACTGCACAGACCTTAGCTTACATTACAAATAAATTAAAGTTGCTGCGAAATAATGACAACATCCATCCAAGTGGAAATTAACATGTCCGTAGACAATCAAACAACATTGATCCATTTAAACATGTCATGACAGAGAGATACATCAAATGCAGCTTTATTTACTATTTTGCTAATGACTCCAACTTTGAGAACAAGGGAACATAGGGAAGATAGTAAGGTCTGCTGATGAGTTCTGGCAGGATGTCATGTGTACCATACCCAATGTAATCTATAGAGATGACATGAACTTTTCTGCTCTCCATGTTATATGCGATGACGGCTCTTTCCACCCCAACCCCAACAAAGAAAACCAAATTCCATTTTGGGTGAACTATAACCGTTGTGTTGCACAACTCAAAATCAAAGTAACTCATTTGTTTCTTAGTCTTTCCAAAACTTACGCAGGCTGATACTATGCTTCAATGTCCATTCATTATTAGTACCATAGTCTTCAAGGATCCAGATCGAAAGCTTGAACATATTGTGACCACCAACAGTACATTGACACAAGTGACCCTGAGCTTGATGGATGGAGCGTGAAAAACCATGCGGCTAGTTAGGAATTTTCCTCTATGCCTTTCCCTCCATATCCACAACAAGTGTTGATGGCAGTTATTGTTCATCATAAACCATCAACATAACTTGAATAAATTCTTAAAATGGATCACCAATAGAAACTTAGGGGTTTAAACTAACAATTTCCATGAGTTTTGGTGAATCTGTATTTTTAGCAGGGTTATTCTAGAAAACTGGAAAGACGGATCAAAATGTCAAATAGAACTAAATTTAACTGCGATGAAAACTACTACAGAAGGTTCCAGAGAACTCTAGGAGGCAACCCCTCGAGGCAGACCCTGAGAGGCAGCTAGGTGGGGTCAGCCGGCCCCACCATGGTGCCACCCAGTCTAGCAGGTGGTCCCCTACTTATCAGCTTCCAGAAGCTTCCTCCATCGTCTCCTAGGATTGCATCTACGCTGTCCTTTAAGTCGATTTGATCTAAAGGCTCATGTTGCATCCTTTGGGCTATATAAATAGACCCCAGCACCCCCTGGAGGCATCAAGTCATTTGAGATCAAGTCTTCTAGAGCTAGAAACCCTAATCTCCATAGAACTCCTCTAGTTTCTAGGGCATAGCTAGTTAAGCTAGGTCTAGAGGGAGGCAAGCCATTCTTCACTTGGATTCCCGACATCGTCTAAGCTTGGTTCGGTATAATCTTTGTACCACTCTTTCTTTTGTATCTCTATTATTTTTATATGCTTTGGTACAATTGTCAAGACAATATAGTATTCATCTTATTCATGTTCAAGGTTGCAATGTTCATTGTTTACTTTGATTATATGCTTAGTATAGTTAGTTTATCATTGTGTTTATGCATAAGTTCGTACAACGCTCACCCCAATGATCACAGGGTGGGTGGTAGAGATCATGTAAGCATGGCGCTTGATGTTATTTACCTACGAATACACTCTATATTCTAGGTCATGTGGTAGATCACGTGTGACACTATCATTGAGTCCTTTGTAGTCCGCTCTCCAAATATAGGTCATAGAAGTAGGGCCCGGTTGCAAAGGAAGGAAAGCTCTGTTCTTGAACTTCCCAAAGTAATGCCTCTTATGTGTAGATTCAATGGTGATCTTAGCAATGACTACTAAGTGTAATTACACTAATCAACATATGCTTTGACTTATAATTAAGAATGACTTAGGATTTATTCCTCTAACCTGACCATGCTACTGCTATAGATAGGAGTGCTTTGAGAGATTTATTTATTATTATTATAATGCTTGATCAATGCTTATCATATATATTTTTTATATTGTGACTTACCCCTATTATGTGTAGAGAGATTGTTATGGTTTATTTCTCCATCAATGTTATAAGTTATAAATACATGTCCAATGCTACACCTTCCCTATGGTAAAATATAAATACGATACCTGGAATACTCTCGGGTGAAGTGTTACAGTGGTATAATTATCTATCCGCTTGCAGAATCTTTTTCATTCATATATTCTATATCTTTCTAGTCACATAAAAATAATAAACATATGCTTAGTATTATTCTAGTAGTGGTACTATGTAGTACTAACAAACATTTCTAGCACCATCACTAGGGATGACAACCTAGTTCAAGTAATGATAGAAGTGTAGGTAATTAATGGGTGGCTACTAAAACAAGTGAGGAGTTAATAAATACCAACAACAAGTATACGATGGTAACCCTTGTAGAACCCAGTATAGTGTAGACAACCATTAAGAAACACAGTTACTGATTTTGAAAATGTCCACTCAGCCTCCTCGCCCCATTTAGATTCCTTAAAGATCCATGCTGTAGTTTTAGATGAGTAGTTGTCGATACCCACGCACTGACCATCCTCCTCCATGTATTCAAACACATAGAAGTGCGAGGAGATTGTCGGATTAAACCCAATTGAGCCTCACCAATAGAATGAATTCTAGGCAGTAGTACATTCAACTCTTGGGTTACCAAATTGCATACGACATAGCGGTATCCATCATCCCCAAGGCACCAGCATAGGATGAGGCCGTTGCAGCAATCTTAGATAGCTACATTGTTCATGGTGAAGGGCAAGCAGTCCAAGGATGGGTAATCACTGGTGATACTAGTGACGTTTTGTTGGCCATAGATTCCATCGTAGAAGAAGCCAGCCATAGTCTGGGGCATCAACTTATGGTTGTCCTAGATGAGGTGTTTCCAGGAGCAACAGACACATTTGCAGCAGAACAAGGAGCGGGCAGGGAGGCGACGGAGGATCTCGATAAAGACATCGTCCATGAGGCTAGCTAGTGTGTTCCTCTTGTTGGGGGTCTCCTCCATTTTGTCAGTGTGCATGCCGTAGGATGAGAGCTTGCTTAGTAATGAGACAACCGAGTAGGAAAATATCCAACAAAGATCCATCAGTGAAGTCCACAACTTATACCAAAGTGCAACTTTAACAACCATTAACAATTTTCATGGTACGACCTCATCTGAATTTAGAGTAGCACCACAGAGATATATATAACTCAAACTAGAGTAGCAGTTATACCAGAGAATGGATTGGCTTTAGTCCAATATCCAATTGGATTTTGGCACTTGGACTTTACTAGACTTGGATTAAACTGGACATGGACATCCATTGTCTGTAGATTCATTAACTTTGGATTCTGTAGGGTAGAAAAAATTGGATAGTCCAAATTCTATTGGACTTCTACTGTGCTGGCCAAGGTCACGCTCGGGGACCTCGGCATCGACGTCTCCGATAGGTCCTCCTCTCTGCCGCAACAGAGGGGCGGAGTACCGCCATCCAAGTCCACATCCTCGCTCGTCCAGCACCCGCTGTCGCTGCCTTCGCCCAGGCCTGGACACAACGGACTTGCCCGAGGACGCCAATGGGTGGGGTGACGATGACACATGAGCGCAGGTGCGGTGATTTCTTCGAAAAAATTACGTGCAAACTGAGATTGGATGTGTTGGATGGATTTAGATTTAGGTGGATGCTAGTTAGGTTCTTCGGTTTGGATTTTGGATGTCTGCCCATTCTCAGGTATAGTAGTAGTTAATGGAGCTATAACCATTACAATTCCAACTAAATCAAGTCTAACCATCACACTTATAATCAGTACACAAGCTCAGAGCTCATTCCATTGGAGACAGACAAAGATTAAGAGGACTACAATTATAACAGTTTTGAAGGACAAATAGGGTGGAGAAGCTATTGGGTTTTAAAGTAGAAGTCATCATCATGAGCTAAGGCTGGATTTGAGTTGGTTCTTGACTTAAAGGCAGCAATTCCTTCTGCATAGGAGTTGCACTTTTTATAACAGTTGTCAAGAAACCTATGAACTTGTCTTTGGTAGTCAAGCCAGTTGTAGTAAACTCCTAGCTCACAGCCCTCAAACACAACATAACAGGGACAACTCATCTCAAATCTGCACAACCTGAATAGGATGAGTTTTCACAAGTACAATGGCAGTGAACAAGTGGTAGTGATCATCATTGGCATCATCAGTGGCAACATGTGCAGCTTAGACATTAGTGGCCTCATTGATGTGAATGACGGACACAAAGCATTTATTTGCTTTCAATGTCTTCATTTTATTTGGAACCAAATGGATAACTTGCTTGTCAACAAGGAGAGGACACATAGAAAGCAAACATATGAGTTGCATCCTAATACATCCAATAGCCATATAGACATCATTGGCACAGAAATGTGGCCTGGCTCAGATATGTTACAAGTTCAAAATACCATAAGGACTCACTGGTGGCACTGGAGCATACAAAACAGAAATATAGAATCAAGCAAGCACTTGATAGAAAAAAATAGTTTAAGGCAGAAGCGAAGGGTCTGTTTGTTTGCCTAGACAGATCTACAAATGACACGCGCAGGCAAAAAACCAACCAGTAACACCTCTTAGTTCTTTTCATTAGCATTGGCCTAACCAGATCTGAAACGCTACAATGTTTCTTGTATACCTCATGTTCAAGCAAGAGCAAGGACCAAAACAGTGAAGCAAACAGAAAAAGGCGAGAAAGGAGACCTGTGGATCGGATTTGTTGCCTCTGCCATGGCACACGACGGACACGGACGTCAATGCCACTGCGATCCACTAGGAAGACCAGCCGCCTAGCCTCTAAAAGGACGTCTGAGCCACCACAGCACACTCGGGATCCTCCATTGCCATCGCTGCCGCCACCGCCACAAGTCCAACGGGAACAGATTTGTTTCCACTTGCAAGGGATATATCCAATATATAAGTCAACCTACCCACGTAGAGAATATAAACTACCCCAAAGACATGTCAACATGACCAGACGTCTAGCGCAATGGTGAAGACAGTCTATTCCTTTTCTAGGACCCAGATTCGACTCCCAGGTCTCATGTTTTTTTGACTTTAAATCTATTAAACCCCGGTAGCAACAAGTGAGACGCAAGCTGTCGGGTCCCACAGGTCGGTGGAAGATGGAGAAATGTATCGTCGGGTCCCACATGTCGGACACGTGACATGCAAGCCGTCAGGTCCCACAGGTCACGCAAGCCGTCAGATCCCATAGGTTGGTGGAGATGGAGAAACGTCCCATAGGTAAGCCGTCGGGTCTCACAGGTCAGATGGTGATGGAGAAAGGTGCCATCGGATCCCACACTTGGACACGTGACACGAAAGCCGTCGGGTCCCACAGGTCGGAAGGAGATGGAGAAAGGTGCCATCGGGTCCCACAAGTCGGATGGAGAAGGGTCCACAAGTGCAAGTGACACGCAAGCCATCGAGTCCCACAGGTCAGATGGAGAAGGGTCCCATAGGTACATGTCGCATGGAGAAAGGATCGAGCGGAGACTTTTATGATGAATTGAAAGCGTTACATATGAGTAACTGTATGTCCCACAAGTACACATTGGATGGAGAAGGGTCCCATCGCATGGAGAAACAGATGAGTAACTGCAGGACCCACAAGTACAGATGAGTAGACTTCTATGATGAATTGGATGAGTAACTGTAGGTCCCATAGGTACGCGTTGGATGTAGAAAGTGTCGTGTGGAGATCTATAACGAAGCCATTCATTACAAATGGAATAGTGTTCATCACATATGTGTAATTAGTTCAATGATGAAGCCCTGTTCATCACAGTTTTAATGGAGATCATCACAGATTAGTCGGCGAGTTATCTGTGACAAAACTGTGCGCTCTTCTATGATGGTTTTGTGATGATGCCTGATTTCATCATAGAATTGGAGGGTTGTAGGATTGTCACCGCTTATCTATGACAAAACGGAAATTTTCATCATAGAAAGCGATCTTCTATGATGGTCTCAGATTTGTCATTAGGAAATTCATCATAGAAGTGGAGATTCCTACTAGTTCTTAGGTAGGGTCTTTCTCGGCACCATGACTGCGACTGTCGGGAGCGAGATCTAGATATGACGATGTCTGCTAGGTCAAGGTAAGCAGAGGAGTGAGCACTACTACTTTTGTCGGCGGTAGCAAAGAGACGGACCGTCTCCACCCTCGGCTAACTTAAGGGCGGCTAATATTAGTCAAAAACCCTTGTGGACCCCGGGCTTGAGGCCCAAAATTGCTGGTGAAACCGGGTGGACCAACATTTGGGCCCCACCAAAACCCGGCGTAGCCCACCAAAGCGGCCGGTGTAGTCGGTGATTTCGGCTCGGAATCGAGAAAGCCTAACCCTACCATTTCTAGAGTGAGGGGATGTTCAGGGGGTCACCAGCTGATCCAAAAACCTCTAGCCTTGAGGCTATGTATTTCCCTCGGATGTTCGAACGTGCTCCAAGTACCTTATTTCCGCAGAGGTGTGCCCCTTAGTGGGAAACCAGAAAACTAGTTAGCTCAAGGCTACAACCAAAGTACGAGCTCCTAAAATTTGGGAAAAGGGTTTTATGACGTGCCGCAGCTGGTCAGGCTTAGTTCTGTTGCTTCCGGATAGCAGATGTCACCTATTCTACTCGTTATTAACTCAACAGGTTAGTATGCAACATAGCCCCAGAGGCTTACATGTGTTCGCTATCCGCCTAAGTAATCCCTGAGTCCTCGGGATTGCTGGTTTTAGGGCCACGAACGACCGCTCATGGTCGGAGATGAATTTCAGTCCGAGTCGCTTGCATAACCCATAGTTACACTAACTACCCATCAGGTCGGGAAGGGGGCCCATAAAAATGCAAGGTCAAATACGGCTGTACGTACCCACCCGATTCAATCAGGGCATAATTAGTAGTGTTCAAAATCTACAAAAGTCATTCTTTTTCGATTAAACTCTGCTACTGTTTACATTACTCGATTTACAATAACCAAAATCTATCAACAACTCTTGCGGATATAACAAATCTTCTAAGTACAGGTTTGACTCCACCGCTAAAGTGATGGACATCTCGTGAAGTGTAGAAGCCAGACGAGGGGTGACCTCACCTCCAACCTTCATGAACACGGTCGATGCTTGGAAGACACATTCGGGAGTCCCACCTTGTGGAGCTTCCTCTAACATCCAAGAGGAAGAGGAGCCTCGAGAGGAGGACGCCTCGAGCCATCTTCCGCGGTGTCGGGGAGGAGCAAGCGGCGTCGATCCAGCGGTGCTAAGCCGTTGAATTGATACACGAGAGCACCCAGGTCGAGATCTTTGGGGAAGAAGGGTATCCCAACTACTGCAAGATACGTTTTGCCCTCTAGGATTTCCTATAGATATTCTGACCTCGGGAGCCCTCGCGCGCGCACCATTGGCGAGCCCAGTAGCCGCGCCCTTAGCAACTCGGGCCACCATTGGTATTGTACCTCCCCATCTTCATGGAATTTCCTCTGACACCCAAGGAGAACAGCCGCTGCCAGTCCACCATGGAGACTGACCTTGAGCGCCTTCTCCCAACGCCGGTGTGGCCGTTGAAAACCACCATGGACCATGGCGCACGCCTAGAATCGTCACTCCCTTATTGTGTCCAAGGCTAAGGGATTTGGGGGAAGAAAGGAGAAGTGAGACTCATAGGCCTCCCTACCCCCCGCTTAAATAAGCGCCCTAACGATGGAGGTGGGTGCATGGGTGGTTGGCATTAAAAACGCGCTCAGACATCGAGAGGGTTCCATGGAGTAAAAGCATGGGAAATGTAACAGCTCGAGTTCCCAGGCACCAGCATCCTTATCTTTTATAGGATTCAATGACGTGCATCCGATGCGTTCAGATGGGTGGGAGACTTCCACCCGAAGTAATCCTGAAACTCGGGAAGGCACTACTGCTGGTGCAACATGCACAGTCGACCCGATACTCGGGACCACTTTGATCGTATTTAAACATCTTGGCACTCGAGAAGTGCTAATCAGGACCTACAGTACCCGAGCATTGTAGGGACTTGAAGCACAAGAAGGGTAGTACAGCTCTACGAGCCCATCATTAAATCCCGCGAGGGCTACTGTCAGAGATATGCGCCTAAGGTACCTTCACCGACCATATATTTGGCCCAACAATAGAAGACAATCGAGGAGGAAACCTACGAGGACTAGGCGAGACAATCAACTTGGAGATCACGGCGTATCAAGGATATCTGCCACCATCACAGCTATGGTAGGGTACAATTGATCTGTTGTAACAAACCCAAAATCCAAACTATAGCACCTATCACCCTCATGTAACCCTACCCCTCTGCCTATATAAAGAGGGGTAAGGACCCCGCGATCATCACATTCATCCATCGCCACATTCCAATCTACCACATAGCTAGGAGCAACAGCCCCTGTAACCAAGTATACGAATACAAGAAGAAGCACCACTTGAGTAGGGCTTTAGCATGCACCACGCTTCGAACCAGTATAAATCCATGTGTCTCGTGTGCTATCATCTAGATCGATCTACGTGATATCGCTGCTAGGCATTACCGGAGCTAAACAATCCGATACTGCCAGAGGGTACGCGCGAGCATGCCCGATGGGCATAGCCCTCAGGCGATCCTAGAGGGGTCGGTCGGGGGGGTCTTCTTCTCGATCGAGAACCATTGAACCTGAGGCTTAACATATCCATATATTAGGATCTCGACAATCAGTGCTCGGGTAGAGAAACATCAAATAGAGAAATATGTAGCCACCTGTTGGCTCAATAGAAGTAGGTAGCGGGAGAGGAAATTTGTTGAGCCAATAAATTTGGGTAATCTGATAGGTAGCCTGCTGGAATGCATTTTTGCCAGCGAGTGTAATGATTTCTTCTCTCCTTACACGTGTGACTTCGTCTAGTGGAGGAACCTCCATATTTAAGTAGTCCATATTTAAGTACTTCGTGGGTGGACGTGATAAGATGAGTGCTCGGGCATAGAAACCATCAAATAGAGAAATATGTAGCCACCTGTTGGCCCAACAGAAGTTGGTAGCGGGAGGGGAAATTTGTTGAGTCAATAAATTTGGGTAATCTGATAGGTAGCCTGCTGGAATGCATTTTTGTCTTCCACTATTCAAATATAGGATAGGTAGTGTATTTAGGTAGTTTGTTGGAGTTTCTCTATAGTAAGGTGAGACTATATTCCAACGTCCCTTCCCTTGCCATGCACTAGTCTTTAATATTTGTTTAGAATTATTTGGAATGTTCATCTTCCCTAAGCTCAATTTTTTTTGATAAAAACACTCAAAAGAGTGTTCACTGATATACCCGAAGGAAAACAAAGGCTAGTATAAACGATGAACAAAAAGACACAAAATGACCTCTAAAATATAAGAGTACATCAAAGACCAAAACGATCGTCTTCTTGTTTTCGACGGCTACTGTTTGCCGAAGCTTGAAGATCACACTATAAAGACAGCAAAGAAAAGGGCCACCTGCAAACACCCTCGCCAAACATGGCTTTGAAGACCACAAAACCACTCACCACTGACAATGAGATCTAATATCCACTGTAAGAAAATTTGTTGGAGAAATTCTCTAAGGAACACAAGCTTATAATCGTTCACCATTAAAACATATTGTTGAAGATTCCGAACCTTGCCAATAGAACAGACCAAAAGAAGAGGTCGAGATCACCTCATCGAAAGACAACCAACTGCTTCTTCAGATAAGCACATCAACTACCAAGATCTGAAGAAGAGCAACAGATTTGACAGGCCAAACCGACATTGGTTCTTCATCGACGCCAGATCGGGAGAGAACTTATTCCAAAGCTGGGTTTTTAATTTCGGTATTGCAAACATTTCAGCCACCACAGAAATACTGAATTTTAGAAATTCGGTCAAAATTTCAGCAAAATTTTTTTAGAGACTAGCACATGAAATATACTTTTTTTTAAAAAAAATAGATCTAAACAAATATTAGTATGATTTATGACTACACATCTATTGAATAGAAGAATATGCAATATAAACAATAGAAAAATATGAGTCTATAGTTATATAGCACATATATAAGTGTCTTACAAAAATTTGGATTTTTCTTTTGGCCACTTCCAAAATTACCGAATTTCGCAAAATTCGGCCAAAATTTCGCCGAAATTTTGAACACTATTCCAAAGTACCATCATCGCCACCACCTCATCGATGACACCAGAACCTCACCCTAGATCAACAAAGATCCACAAACCTGGCTAATGTAAAACTATAAAGGAAAAAGGGGTCAAGGCCCCGCTCCTCTGTCCACCCAGCGAGATCGCCGATTAGGAGAGAGGAGGGGGACCAAGCAGGTTTTCCAGGAGAGGGCGGCAGTGGGAGAGGTTTTTTTTTTAAATACTCCCTCCGTTGACCCCAAACTCAAATTCTAACGACATATAGCAATGAATCCAAGATGTTGCAAGCACCGAAGATAAAAAAAGGTGGGAGGAAGGTAGGGATGAAATAGCTCGAACGGCATATGGGTGGACTAAAACCTGCCCGTGACATTACTAAATCCGTTTCAAATTATAGTTTGTTTGACTTTTTTTATCCAAAGTTTGACCACTCGTCTTATTCAAAAATTTGTGCTAAATATCAGGCTTGCTTTATTAACAAAAGTTCTTGAAGAATGACTTAAATTTAATTATGTTCGCACAAATTTTTTGAATAAGACGAGCAGTCAAACTTGGGGTCAGAAAAGTCAAAAGAATTATAATTTAGAACAGAGGGAGTACAAAGACTTTATCACACTCGTCCTCATCAAAACTCCTTATATATGGATCAAATAATGTCACACCCACACTAGTGGGTCACCCGATGGGTTCTAGGCGGCCGTTGGGTATTTTAGTGGCACCACAGAAAGTATATCATCGTGAATATAGGAATTAGGACAACAATGTTTTTTGAGGAAGCAGGAGGGGCTTACGCCCCTACTAGAAATTTATTGAAATAAAAGCAAACTAGAAGTAAACAACAGCAAGGTCCCGGGACAGAGTTCAAGAAACAAAGAAAGAAACAAAGAAGATGAATAAAATTACACAAAATGCTCTAGCCATAAAGAGATATCTGGCAGATACTTTTTCTTTGCTCTTAGAATAACTAAGCCAAAGACATCTCTGAAAATTGCCTTGCAGCCTTCCACTGAAGCTTCATTATTTCTGAAAATACAGTTGTTTCTTGACATCCAAATGCCCCAGCACAAGAAGATAATGATTTCCATAAAAAAACTGAACATTCAATTGCCTTCTGAACAGGTCAAGAATTTGGAACGGTTGCATGGCACTAGGCACAGATAGACCGAGGAGGTTCTAGCACTGTTTAGCAAAACTGCAGTGTAGAAAAAGGTGTTGAACTGTCTCTTCCACTGATTCGTCACACAACACACAATTATAAGACTGAAGGGACATATGTTTTCTTTTTAGGATGTTCCTAGTACTCAATCTATCCTGGATCAGAAGCCAAAAGAAGACCTTGTGGGTATGCTGACATGAGGATTTCCATAGCCACCTGAAAGTTGGATGAGCCTGACTGGATCCTGACAGTTTCTTGTATGCTCTTTTGGACGAAAACTCGGCAGTTCCCCAAATATAAGACCAGGTATCCTCTTCTTTGGTCTGATTACATTGAAGTATAAGGTCTTGCAACTGTAGGAACTGTTCATAGGCCTCTACTGAAAGAGGCAAATGGAAGGTGCCTATGAGAGATTGACTTATCTTAGCTTCAGCAAGGGACATGTAAGGCTTCTTGGTGAAGGAATAGAGTTCGGGAAATTCAGTCCTTGGGATTCTTCCTAGCCACAAGTCATCCCAAAGTAAGCAGGACTCCCCATTTTGAATATTGACAGTTGCCATGCCCTTGAATTTTTGCAGCAGCTTTAAAATGTCCTTCCACCAGAAGGACCCTTTCTTGGTATGATTTGGTAGTCTACCATTACTATAGTATTTTTCCCAGACAAGGTTGACCCACGGGATGTCAGCCTTATTGAAAAATTTGTGCAAGTTTTTGAGCAGAAGCGCTTCATTTTGAGTTTTCAGATCTAGAACGCCTAGGCCACCATCTTCTTTTGCAGTGGTTACCAATTGCCATGCAGCCTTAGCATTGATTCTATTACTGTCATCTGAGCCTCTCTAAAGACAGTGCTTGCGGTACTTATCAATCTGCTCCCTGATGGTGACGTGCAAAGAGAAGGTGCACATATAGAAAGTTGGCAGGGCAGAGAAGATAGAGTTTGTGAGTTGGAGTCTACCAGCTTGGGTGAGGTACAGAGAGGTACTGAGCAGCCTCCTTTCACATTTGGTAACAATTGGTAGGAAATCCTCAACTCTTGGCTTGGTAATCCCCAAAGGAAGGCCCAGATAAGTGAAAGGTAAACTGCCAGTTGCACAGCCAAATGTAGCAGCCAAGTGATTCAGTCTTTCCACAGTGATGTTAATTGGGATCATCATTGATTTATGAAAGTTGACTTTGAGACCTGTTGAAGAAGCAAAAGATTGCAGCAAGGCTTTGAGGATGAAAAGCTGATTTGCACATGCTTCCATAATAACAAGGGTATCATTAGCATACTACAGGATAGGGAAGTCATTTGAATAATGTAGAGGAACTGGCAGTTTAAGCAGGTCCCTGTCTTTTGCCTCATTGATGATGGACTGCAACAGGTCTGCAGCTAGAACAAACAAGAGTGGAGAGAGGGGGTCCCCCTGCCTCACCCCTCTTCTGCAGTGTATTACCTTACCAGGCACACTATTCAGCAAGACAGATGAGGTTCTTGAGTTAAAGATTGCTTCCATCCATGATATCCACTTTGATCCAAACCCTTTTGCCTTCATTATCTCAATCATGGCTTGGTGCTCAATCTTGTCAAAAGCCGTCTCAAAGTCCAATTTCAGGATGATTAGCTTTTTTCTAGACTGATGACAGACATGCAAGTATTCAAAAGTCCATGCTAAGCAATCCTGAATTGTTCTAGTTCTAATAAAACCATACTGATTCTTGCGAATAAGCCCAGTGATCAGAGGCTAAAGTCTATTGGCCAGGAGCTTTGTAATGATTTTCACAGAGGTGTTTAACAGAGAGATTGGCCTATAATCAGAGGTTCTTGTTGGCCCATCAACCTTAGGGATGAGAGTGATGTAAGAATTGTTGATACTTCTGAGACAAATACTGCCCTAGGAGAAGGCCACTCCTAGCTCATAAAAGTCTGCTTTAATGATGGGCCAACATTTCTTAATAAATTCATTATTGAAGCCATCTGGACCTGGAGACTTGTCAGATGGTAATGCTTTTACCATAGCATTGATTTCATCTTCTGAGAAAGGCTCTTCCGGTGAGGAAAGATCAGCATCTCTGGAAAGAATGGTGTCTAGATCAAATGCCATGCTCTCAAAGCTTGAAGTACCCAATCTGTCCTTAAAGTCAACCCATAGCAGATCAGCCTTGTGGTCATGAGCATAGACTGTATTGTTGGAGCTATCCACTAGAGAAGTGACCAAATTCTTTATGTGCTTAATTGAGGCATTGGCATGGAAGAACTTGGTATTTTCATCTCCAAGCTTAACCCATTTGATTCTGCCTCTCTGCCTCCAATAAAGTCTTTGCTGGTGCAGTAAGCTTGAGAGTTTTTCACTGACTATTCTCCTGAAATTCCACTCATGGACTGCTAAATCCCTCCATTCCTCCACACAATCCAGAAAAGATATGACTACTTTAAGAGAACTTATGGCCGAGTTGAAAGCTGTGCTTGCCAGGCTCTGAGAGAGGCTCTTAAAGCTTTAAACTTTGCTGTCAGCCGAATTGCAGGGTCAGTCTGAGGGAAGTGACCATTCCAGCAAGTTGCAACTAGGGGAAGGAAGCTCTCATGTTCCATCCAGTAATTCTCAATCCTGAACACTTTGCCCTTTGGAATGTTGGTCATTATTTCAATCACACATGGCCAGTGATCTGACACCTCCATCACAAGAGACCTGGCAATAGTGTGGGGGTAGGTTAACGTCCAGGCATTAGAGGTAAAAAACCAATCTAGCCTTTTAAGAAGAGGAGGCTGTTGCTTATTTGTCCAGGTAAATCTCCTACCATGCAGAGGGATTTCAACAAGCCCAAGGTTGCTGATGGCTTCATTGAAGAGCATCATTTCAGCAGCACTACCCCCCGGCCTATTCCTATCTTCAGGTTTTCTTAATAAGTTGAAGTCTCCCACAATCAACCAGTGAGCGTCATCTGGCATCTGAACATTTGAAAGCCAATCAAGGAAGCTTCTTTTTCCATCCACATCACATGGCCCATACACATTCGTAAGAATCCAGGATTCGTTATTATGAATTGATGTGAGTTCCACTGAGATAGCATAAGAGTTTCTGAACATTTCTGCACCCACTAACACTGCACTTTTCCAAATTGTAATCATACCACCCGAGGCACCCACCGAAGATACAAAGACAAATTGATCAAAAGATGGAGGACAGAAGAGCTTAATGAAGGCGAGATCAAACAATTCTTTCTTGGTCTCTTGAATACAAACCACATCACATTGACTTTCAATAATCTTATTTTTGAGGGATTCCCATTTTTGCTCTCCATTGATACCCCTAATGTTCCAGCAGAGAACATTCCATGATTTTTTTGAGTTGTTAAAATTCATGGCAGGCACCAGATAAAAGAAATTAGGCCTCGTACAGATATGCATAACATACGTACAGAGTTTGGCCTTACAAAAGAACACAGAGTGCACATCTTAAACCGGAGTTTTTTAAAACTAGCAAACATAAGAGACCAAAAGAAATTGCTAGTGTCTTCATCATGTTCCCAAAAGCTGGAGCTAACTTGATCAATTCTTGTCTACATCATCTTCAGAATCTTCAGGGGCATCTGCAACAGCATCAGCTGTAGTTGAAGAGTTCTGCCCCACAGGAGCAGTCTTCATTTTCTTGAGAAGGACTTCATCAGGGAGGTCTAGAGGGTCCAGTCCACACATGGAGGCCCCCAACTTCCTCACAGCCTTGAAAGACATTGCTGGTGGGCTAGCATTACAGCCCAAGCAGGCCCTGTTATTGCACTGCTTCTTCATGAATCCATTGGTCTGCCCTTTCAGTCTTGGGCTTCTCCTCACCTCACTATCCACAATCACTTGGGCTTTGGCTGCATTCTTCTTTTTGGCCTGTCCTAGAGAAGTGTCTTCAGGGAGGGGCATGTCAGGGCCCAAGTTGCAGTCATGTTCTGTGGAAGCCTCTAACTCTGAGTCTGGAAGGATAAAGGTTTCATCTTTGCCTAGGTCTGGATTTAGGCTAGCCCCAATTTCATTGGTAGAGCCTTCCTTCACTGAAGGGTCAAGTCCTCCTAGATGCACTCCTGATTTAGTCACATTCTCTTCTAGGCACATGAGCTGCACTTTGGATGGGCAAGACTGGGGGAGTTTGAAGCCCACATGCTCCATTTGCTCATCCAGAGCTGCCATCAGGGGAGCAGACTTGAGAACTTGCTTTGCATTATCAAACATTTTGGGAGACATCAGAATTGCAGTAAAGAAGTTAGCCCATGGGCTAGGCACCAAATAGGCCGGTGGCCTGCCTAAGACAGGGGCAAAGAATTTGGCCAGTAGCTAGAGGGGTCAGTGAAATCCTGACTGTGCTTTCCCTGCAGCCCAGGAGGAAGCCCACAATCCATAGAGATCTCTTCTTGTAGCAGCACTTGCCCAATTAACACATTCTGGTTAACAACCTGGTTTTGCTTTTGTTCATCCTC
Organism: Saccharum spontaneum; assembly: GCA_022457205.1. Taxonomy (NCBI): domain Eukaryota; kingdom Viridiplantae; phylum Streptophyta; class Magnoliopsida; order Poales; family Poaceae; genus Saccharum; species Saccharum spontaneum. Next base: position 31,080,419 of record CM039608.1, on the reverse strand, counting down.
CAATTGCAGCTCCTCATTATTCATCAGTTCATCTTCCTGGATCTCATGATGCAGACAGTTTTCCATGGGAAGGTTGAGCTGTGGAATATCCACTTGAACCACTGGCTGGGCATGGGGCTCCTGCATAGGATTTTCCTCTGCCATTTCAGCCCCTACATTGCCTTGCTCTGTTTCCTCATCCATTTCATTGACCTGTAATAGATCTAGATCAGCCTGAGGGTTTTGAGCCAGAGGTGGGAACAAAGGGTCAACTATCATCTCCTGAGGATCAGGCTCCAAGTTGAGATTAATCTTGGGCTGCAGGGGTTCATTAAGATCAACAGGCAAAATGGGCTGAACCTGATCAGGCCATAAATTCCACTCCTCCATCTGCTCCAAAGGCTGATTCTGGCCCCCCCAGCAGCATTGGCATTGGGCTGAATCTGGCCACCAGCAGCAGCATCATTATTGGCATTAGGCCCTGGGTGAAAGATTGGAGCTGGGCCTTGCTAGCCAAAGCCAAAAAAGTCAAAAGGGCCCCCAGGAGGGATATCATCTGGCACTGGCTCTTCATCAGCTGGCAGTCCCCCTAGCAGTTCTCCCTGAAGGATTTCGCACTGTACTGTCCACGACTCACCTTGAAACCCCCCCCCCCCCTTCAGTCAAGACAATGAAGTGGGGCACAGATTCATAATCAATGACACGTGCTCTGACAAGTAGCCTGGTAAGATGGGTTTCATCATCTACCCAATAGACTACTCTACCGAAAGAGTTGATTGCATTGACAATAAATTTATCTTCGCGGTGATCTGGAGGGAAGCCCAAAAGCAAGAGCCAGCATTCCCAGTTAAAGTTCACAGCTCTCCAATTTCGGCCCTTGTTGTGCTCTACAAAGGTCAGGGTAACATCTCCAAAAAGCATCGCACCTTGACTAATGAGCTGATCCCTATCATAGACATTCTTAAATCTGACAAAGGCCTGACCCAAATGCATTGGTTGGATATCTTTAAACTGGACCCTTGCTTCCAGGTTCAGGAAATCAGCTACTACCCCATGGATGGCGTTGAAAGTTACCTGATGCCCAGGCAGAGGATCAATGCTGACGATAGCAAGGTCTTGGTTCTTGAGGACAACAATGTTTAACTTCAGCATTGAAATTGGCACGTAAGATACCGACACAACTGAACAACATATAATGACATTTCTGAGTTCATGCATGTAATGACATAATGACATAGAAGAAGTAAAGAACTCTGGCATGTGACACAAAGTTGACAGCAAGATTCTCAGTTCTGAGTTCAATGATCAAACAGCACAGCGAAATCTAGTTCCAGTTTTAGACTAACGAACTAGCAAAGTAGCAAGACAATGACTCCAGCTACTAGCTACACAGAAGTAGAAAAAAATATTTCAGATCTCACAACACAGAAGTGGTGTGCACGGTGCACCTGCGGCGGCACCAAGTCCCCTTCCCCCTTCTTTAAAAAGTGATTTGGTATGTTTAGATTTAAAGATCCATCCTGCCATGTTGTCATCTGAATCTTAGTACATCCCTTTCTCTGTTCCTTGCACGTCTTGCAAAACTGTGCGTCTCCACCCGCTTCAGCTTCATGTCCACGCACAACAGAATTAACGCAAAAGAAACATGACACTTTCAACAAAAAGAAAAAAAAAGATAAGCAGGAACAAGAGTCAGGATTGTGGAACCCATCTCATCCATTATTAACCTAGTCATTAGTTACGTAATTACAAACCAACGAATGAAATAGTACTCTTGTATGCATTTGAAATTTATCCAAGACTGAGGATTCGAGTTTTCGGTGTGCACTACGGCGGATGGTGGTCGGGAGGACGGCATTTGGCGCGGCGATTGGAGGGTTTCGTATCTGTTTGGCAGTTTGGTAAGTTGCAACCACGAAGTTAGCGAGGATGCCAGTGTGGGAGGTACCCACGGAGTTGGCGAGGAGGCCGACGTAGAAGATGCTGGCCAACAGACTTGCGTAGCCATAGTGACCTCGTGGTGTGGCAACGGACGGTCCCGCTTAGAGGTGGCTGTTTCGGCGCAAGGAGGCTTCTGACCGGCAGCCAGAGGGCGCGTATGGCACTTCTACCTTCGATGACATAGCTAAGCTACTGGAAGCTGCGGTGCGCGCGCATGGATCTCGACAGGCGGGGCCGGCTTGATGTGCGCCTAATGTAGCTCCTCTCGCGTCGGTTTGGCAGCTTGCAGCGGCCTACGGCGGGCAGCACTGCTTTGCAGTGGGTACTCCGGTGTGGGACAATGTTTTCGGAGACAGCGCTAGCGGAACCGATTGTGAAAGGACTACACGGTTTTGCAGCGGAATACAACGGCTAGCCCTGCTTAGAAGTGGGCTACTTGGTGTGTGACATCGTCAGCAACGACGACGCAAGCGGTGATGAGGGTGTTTTCGTCTTGACGGCCCTGTCTTTAGGGTGGTGGCAATGCATTTTAGTGAGCAGTTTGTGATGGTTTGATGGCGGTGAACAGTGTGTTCTATGTTGAGCTGTGGCTCGTGTCAATGTTCCATTCCAATCGGCCTGAGTTATTTTTTTTCATTTTAATTGAGTTCGGGTTTCGGTGCGTGTTGATGTTCCAATCCAACCACGATCAAAGTTGTATATTTATTTTTTATCCAGTTTGGGCTTCATCTGCTTTTTAATATAACCGGCAGCTCTCCTGTCATTCGTTAAAAAAAATCCCTGTACACACTCAACAAGTTCCTCAGCTTCTTGCCCGCACGCAACAGCAACACACAGTCGCACTCGCACACACGCACACTTATCAGTTGTCACACGTGGCCGTGGGGCTCGGCTTCGGCGACGGTGCCCATGAGCTCCAGCGCCGTGTCGACTAGCGCGGCGAGCCCGACGGCGTGCCTGCTCAGACCAGCGCTGCCGGAGAACACGTGGAAGCACTCCAGCTCCGACGTCGTCTCCGCCACTCGCCGCAGCTCCGCGCCATCCCCGCCGCGGCCATTGCCTCGGCGATCAGCCACCTCTCTCGTGCCGGCGGCGTCCTCAGCAGCGCGATGACGAGCTCGACCGTGAACCTCCGGATCCGCGGCGCCTTGATCGAAGGGCAGGCGTACGTCGCCAGCACGCTGACCAGCCGGCTGACCAGGCCCGCCTCGGTGACCCCGGCGCTGACGAGGTGGTGGGCCAGCTCGTGCGGGCCCATCAGCCTCACCAGCTGAGCCGCCAAGCCCAGCGACACCTCCAGCGGCTTTGACTCGTTGACGGTGGCCACGTCCCGGAGCACCGTGGCCGCGCCGCGCGTCGCGCGGCGGAGCTGCGGGAACCACTCACAGCTCCCGCCGGTGTACGCGCAGAGGTTCGTCAGGATCCTGCCCGCCCCGACGCCGATGGCCGCGTCCCCAAGCGCGTCGACGAGGCTGTCCACGGTGGTGGTGGATGTGGTGGCCGAGCTCGAGCTGCCACCGCCGGCTCTGAGGATGCGCTCGCAGTTGCGCGGGCTCTCCAGGGCCAGCATGGCGAGCGCCTCGCCGGCCTCGACGCGCGCGGCGTCGGCGGCGGCGGCCTCGTCGGAGAAGCCTCCGGCGCGGAGGAACATGTCGAGCAGGAGCGCGACCACCCCACCCGTGCCGCCGATCCGCTCGCGCGCGTCCGCGTCCATGGCGAGTCGGGTCAGCACCTCGGCGCCGAGCCGCCGCAGCCCGACGTGGGCGGCGGGAGCGTGCCGGAGCACGGCGCGGATGTTGCTCACCGTGAACACGATCTCCGCCACCTCTCGCCTGAGCTGCTTCCCGGTGCTGCCTGTGGTCTCGGCGAGCATCTTGATCACCTGCAGCGACCGCTGCACGGCCTTGGCGCGCGCGGGAGCCATGAAGAACGTGACGGTGGGCGGGGACGACGCGCCGCCAACGACGCCGATGGTGGAGAAGTCGATGATCTTGTCGAGCAGGCCGCGGGCAGTGCCGATCTTGCTGCAGTTGTCGTGGTCGCGCGCAAGCTTCTTGATGATGAGGAGGCCGAGGAGGTTGCACTCCTCGTCAGCGGCGTAGAGCAGCGACGACACGGACTCGATGGCGCCGGGCACCCCCGCGACGCGGAGCGCGTTGCGCTTCTTGCTGGCGAGCTTGGACACGACGAGCGCCGCGGACGCCCGCGCGCCGCGCTCGGCGGGGCCCGTCCAGCTGAGCATCTCGACGAGCCGCTCCACGACGGCGGGAGACGTGCCGACGCGGCGCAGCGCGGCGTCCCCTTGCCGCGGGCTGGCGGCCACGTTGACGAGGATGCCCACGCCGATGCGCTGCTCGTCGTGGGACCCCTCCACGATGAGCTCCTCGGCGAAGGAGACGAGGTCCATGCGGAGGCCGTCGAAGATGCTCCCCTCGACGCACCGCGAGTAGGCGTCGTAGAAGAAGCGGCGGATGGCGAGCAGCCCCGGCGCGCCCGCGAGGCGGCACTCGGCGGCGACGCGCTCCAGAAGGCGGCCGTGGCTGACCTCCCACTCCCACGCCGCCTTCTAGGCGAGGAACAGCAGCGCCTCGGCCAGCGCCAGGCCGTAGAAGATGTCCAGTGCCGAGCGCCGGTTCGTGCGCGCGTCCACGGCCTCCCCGAAGTCCTGCCTGGCGAGGCGCACCCCGGACAGCGCCACGCACGCCGTCGCGGACGCCAGCTGCAGCCAGTAGAACACCCGCCCGACGTGGCTCGACAGGAAGCTCCAGCTCCAGGGCCAGGTGGTCCAGGTCCAGCCCCATCCGCATCCGCTCCGGCCGACGTGGCTGCTGCAGGACGCTGCCGCGGGGGCTCCGCCGCCGCCGGCAGCCTTCCCGCTCGTCCCGCAGCCGCCCTTGCGGAAGACGAAGCGGAATGATCGCGCGACGAGTCGGACGCTGGACCGTCCCGCTGCGGCGAGCGAGAGCGACCACGTGGCCTGGTGCTGCCACTCCAGCTCGTGGCTGCGGCTGAAGATGCGCGCGCCCTCGACGAGGAGGATGACGGTGACGCACCAGAAGTCGACCCGCTCCAGCGTGATGGCGAAGCCGCCGAGGAGCACGACGGTGGCCCAGATGAAGCCCAGCGCGCCCAGCCCGCTGGCCGCCTTCTCCAGCACGGCGAGCCGCAGCGCCAGCAGCGTGAGCTGGCGCTCGGGCCCCGCCGCGGCGTCGTCGTCGTCGTCCGGCCGCCCCCGCGCGCTGCACGACGCCTCGTTGTCGTCGTCGGCCGCCACGCTCGGGCGCGGTGGCGAGTCCGAGAGCTGCGGCTCGAACGGCGTCGTCGCCGCCATGAACCCCGGGGCACCCGCTGGCGGGTCGCTCGGCTGCGCCTCGATGGTCAGCCGCACCGACCGGTCGGAGACGTCCATTGGTCTGCCGATCGACCGATCGATAACTTAGTTTCAAGGTCCGAGCTTTGAATGTCTGTTTATGTCGCGGGAAAGGTTAATCCAAGCGGTCGATGGAGATGCAATGATAGGTATGGCTGCGTCAGTGCGGTGCATATATACGCGGCCAGTGTATGCGCGTGGCGGCGTGATGTCGCCATGGCTGTGGAGATCAAGGGGCGGTTGCGTGAGCGCGGGAGACGAGGTTGTCCGGAAGGCAAGAGATGAAGGGGCAAGGGGGTGGCTGTTCGCGAGTGTGAGCCAGCCAGCCAGCGCCCGGCGCTGTGGTGGAGATCGACCGGAGAGGGAACGTAGGCCGGCAGGAGGTCCAGGGACAGGGAGGATGCCGTGGGGTGGACGCAAGGACAAGGTCGATCGATCCATTGATTTGGAGGCCACGCGGGAGCGCGCGCGCGCATGCACGGCTGACGCAAGATGCAAATCTGCTGCCGGTGCCGGAGCCCGGAGGTGGCGTAATTAGCTGAGCAACATACGTACTAGGATTATCCATTAGGGTGTGTTGGGTTCTCTTCTTGGTGTGTGTGGACTGTGGAGTGTATATACGTATCTAATTAAGCAAGTGGATCGGTGACAACCATATAAACATCTTATTAGATCGGGCTTATTGAAACACTAGAGCTCGGTTTCTTCTGAGTCTACGGAAGAATGTACTTGAGAATTTGGTATACCTTTCGTCTATGATTAATAGAGTATTCAAGCGATCGAGGATCGCGCTACCTACATTAATTGTTGGGATGTGCAGGCACCCGGATATCGGATTACGCGTGCCTGCACAGCACAGTCTGTCCCGTCCACTAATTCGCCCTACCCTCTGCACATCGCACCGTCGTCGCGTCTGTATGACTCGCTCGTAATCCGCCCTATCCGCCTCGATTCGGCCCGCCCCGCAGGCGCACCCCGCCCTGTCGTGCCCCCGACCGCAAGCCCCTAGAGCACCGCGCGCCACGTCTACCGTCCACTGGCTTGCCACGCCCCATTCCTCGGCGCTCGTGCCGTGCCACCATCACTCTTCCGCGCCTACACTTGCAACATACGTTCGAAACAGATGAAACATCTAGAAAATACACTTGCAACATATGTGTGAAAACATATGCGACACCCAGATAGAACACTAGCAACTTGTAACATGAAAACACTTGCTGCAACGAAAGACTGAAACAGATAAAACATTTAGGACATACTGTTGCAGCATATATGTGAAACATATGCAACATCCAAATCAAAACGCTTGCAACATACGTTTGGAACAAATGAAATATTTTGAACAAACTCTTACAACATGTCTCTGAAAAACTTGCATCATGTGCAACAACATCCCCCGATCTACTTTTGCAACGTCCATATGAAACACCTGCAATATATCTCTGAAACATCTGAAACACTTGAAACATATATTTGCAACATAGGGGATGGGGAGAGCCTATCCCGATCAATTCCGGCTGTCGGGGTGGGAGCCGGCAGCGAGTGACAGCGCGTGAGCACCACTGCACTAGCATCCAGCACCAGCGGCGCGTGCGAGCACCAACGCCACAGCACCGGGCTTGGGTCGGCTAGGCGGGTGGCGTGCGCGACGTGCGAAGCAAGCACCACGAGCACCAGTGCACGACAGGAGGGGGCGAGAGGCACGCGGGACAAGGCGTGAGCGAGCAGCGGCGGATGGGGCACACGGTAGCAGCGAGGGGGGTGCACGTCTGCGTCCAGGACGGGGCAGCTACAAGGCGCTGCGACAGGGAAGGAGGAAGTGGAACGTATAAGGTTGGATGATTTTTTTAGATAAACTCGCTAGCAGAGCGAGCGGCGGGGTAAAAGCGCAAACAACGAGGCTGTCGGTATGCGGTAGTGTCTGACGATTTGCTCGTGTCGGACGTAAGATACCTAGCATTACCGTTAATTGTTCAGTCTTGCTGCTATTAGTATATGTATGTATATACGGAGTAGTACATGCATGATGTTGAAGAATTCGTGCTGTACCTACATACTGTTGCTCCAATACGTACGGACGCATGGCGCAACAGCCTATCCAAGTATCCAACCGAACCGTAGACCGTACAGCTCAATTCTTGAAAGCTATAGCTTTTTTTGAGCCACCAAAATGACGACTACATGACGCTTGCACAACTCTACTTTTGTCAATACGATATCCATGCTTTTAAGTCTAGTGTCTGTGTCTCCAAGCTAACTAACCTATCGGCTGATCTAGATTTTGTTGCTAACTACGGTTTAATTTGGAGCTAATTTATCCCTGTGTCCAAGAATAATTTAACCAATCGACTCTGAATCTTCGTTTTCATGTGATATTTTTCAATTAATCCCTTTTTAAGTGCAACAAATTAAAACAAGTTGTATTTAAGTTGTTCTTTGCTCACAAAAAGTTAAAAAAAATTAAAACATGTTTTCATTTATATTATTTTATATGAAAGAACATTTATTTTGAACGATCCATTTATCGTCCAAAATATTTTTTTTAGGGACTCTGGATCCAAAATATTTCTAATTAATTAATAGAATTTGGATCTCTACCAAACATACTCTAGGGCTCAGAGGAGCCTTGAACTGCTCTATTTATTATTGATCACATGAGTGACTTAATACTAGCTCAAGTCATGTCTAGTTGATGTTTTGTGCAGCTTAAGTCAAAATCAAGCTAAAATAACTTGTTTTCCTGTCTGAACGTACGTCAAGTATAATTGACTACTGGATGGGCAACTTCTCCAAATCCAGAAACATGAGAAGATCGACACGGAGATTGCCAAGAAACATGTGACGGGTTTGTACGTAGTAGTAGAGTACTTGATACAGGCCCAATAGAGATCTAGATCTATACAAACATGACTTTACGAACCTACCAAACCAGCATATATAGTTAGCCTTTGCCAAACCTTTTCCGTACGTTGAGTCGTCCCTCAATCAATTTCTTTTGTTGCTTGTTTCAACAGTTGCTTGTGTGCATGCTAGCTAATGGATTAAGATAGACGGGGTGATGGCTACATGCCTGATCTTAGAAGCGACCGGTTAGTGAGCTAGCCAAGCATAAACCGCAGAAGCCACATACAAAATGTTCTTATGTTCAGACCGACAGTAGCCAACCGTGCATATGCATATCTATTGCTAGCTTTGCATTGCTCAACAAGTAATCTACTCTCCTCTAGAACATGCTCGAACTTTCGGGCCCCTAGTCCTGTTGTGGTCCTAATTATACTATATATTCTATACTTTTGCTAAAACTCCACTTTTAAGACAGAAAAAGATCCATAAATGCTCACATTTGTGTTCATACTTATCTCGACACATTTCATTCCTAATCAATCGTTTAGTTGATCGAGGCTGTTACTACACTCTTCTTAAGGCCAGGAACTTTATTTGCAACCATAGCCTTATAAATATGTTTTGCCCTATATCTTTTAAAAAAACTGAAGCGTATTACTTTTTTTGTTTTTTAAAGATCATTCCGTGTGCTACATAATTATATCCAGTAATTTCTTCTCCTTTTTTGTCACTATATGAATTCCACTGTTCACAGATTAGTATCTTTTGTTTCGCATGGAGCCTTGTTGATCATCTTCTTTTTTTTGTGGGAAAGAACCCTAGCTAGTCGATCCTTAGCAAAGATTTGGGTAGGACACTTCTTTTTCAACATAGGTGTAGATTAGGCCAAACAAAGTAATTAAAAGGCAGCATTTTAGGGAGATTTATACTATTACTCGATGATTTTCTGAGTGTTTTGTCATGTAGTTAGTAAACTCTGGATGATTGATGTAGATATTGATGCAGTATGTATATTGTTGCCTCAATTTATAGGGTGCATGCCATGGAAGGAAAGAAAAAAAAATTGTATTAAGAACATGCTGTACTAGTAGGATGTATTTTAAAATTCATATGCAAGTTAATTACATGATGTGCACAATTTGGAAAGGAACAAAGGATGACATGGTACACGGATGTGCAACAACGAATGAACACATAATGAACACATAACTGATGAAGTCGCCAACCCTAAACCCACCATGGATTGATGCTCAGGCACAACACTATATATTCCATGTAGGACCCTATATTGGCACTTCGTCTCTTCCTTTACTGATGAGCTAGTTTAGCATGAAGATATGTAGAGCAGATTCTCCTTCCATCACAATAAGGATCATTATGATTGTTATGCATCTATGTTGTCTTTGTAAAACTACACTTTTGAACACATTAACCTATCTTATTGGCTGCCGCATCTGGTTTTTGTAAGATACATATAACAACAAATATTGAAAAATATCAGAAATAGTGCTCACTATATAATGTTAAACATATTTACATTAACACTTACATCTTTAGAAAAACAGAGTAACATTACTAATCTTCTCTCTTGGACCTCCATTCTCCATAGGGATGGTTGGCTAGGGGAGCACTTACCTAGTACTCATGGACTCATCAAGAAACTCACCAAAAGATCCACCTTCTAATAGCCATCTAGGATTTTGTTGAAATATAGCAGGTGTGAGCATCATCATTCTCAACAAGCATAACATGAGTTTATACGAGGCTCAAAAGAGACACAACTATAATGAGGTAATCATGTTTAGTTGGTCACCTTTTATTTATCAAGCCTAAGTTTCTAGATTATGCTTAGAGCTCCCAAATGATTAGAACCAATGAACAACAATATTAATCATAGCCCAAACCATCCATGGTAACAAGCTAATAAAAATGATCCAGTTCGCTCATGACCAAGAACACGGTTTATATCAGTTTTAAATAACTTTTGTAGAGTGTGCACCTCTTTACCCATGAGTCGTCATCCCCAATATATATCAGGGTTTGCAAGTTTAATATCATATTTTCCAAAACGTGTGTAGTAGAGTTTCACTATGAGGGATTTTCATAGTTGTAAGCAAAATGGACCCTTGGCCCATTTAGTTTGTATTTTGGTGTTTGATGATCAACATGACCAAGTTAGACTAATATTATTTGCAAGTATTTTTTATATAGTTCGCTAGGGTGCATGGCGGACTTAGACCAAAAAGGAACATTTTGGATCAATTTTACAAAACTACCAGCTTCATAATAAAACTCGAACTTTGTGTGCTAATATGGGAAAAGTTATTGTTTCAGTTCCAAGTGCAATTTTTAGGTTTCCCATTGTGGATTGTAGCCAATCGAATTGTCAATTCACCATGGTCTATCACCTTCGCCAAGGGGGACTTGGACATGGGAAGAGATTAAATCCCTCATCCATGGGACATCCTAGCATTGATGTTGATTCACCATCGGTCTCTACACCACTCACCCCACCCCACCCTAAACCTTGCATTATGAGCCTATGACTAAAAGGTCGCTAGTAACTGAACTCACATGTTCACAGTACCCATAGAATATACCATAGGAACTGAATGGCCCTCCCAAAAAACTCTGATGCTTGCTTATAGTGTGTGTGTGTGTGTGGTGAGTGCGTCTGTGCTTGCCCGTGTGTCTTCCTGAGCGCACGCATGTGTGTGTGAAAGTTGATGTTCCATGCCCTAGATGCATGCATGAGTATCCATTTGTAAACCGAGCATACCTTAGTTCTTTAGGTACATACATCATGGGAAAACATGCCAAACTGGGTTGAAGTCTTTGAGAAAACATGAGTGTTTGCTTTTTGGGCTACTTAATTATCAATAGTAGGAAGTGTGTTTATAGAAAGCGAGGCTCCTACGATGCCTTCCAAAATCTCAAGATTTGTCAAGTCAAAATTTTGGAATCATTCATAGGGATACCATGCGAGTTTTGTGCTAATATGGATTAGTGTGGGATGCATGAACCTAAGTGTTTGCCTCTTACACATTTTTCCAAATTCTCTATTTGGCCTATAGTGTCTGGGATAGGGATAGAAGTTGAATTGTTGCATAAAAACCTGGAAACATTCAAATGGAACATCTTATCATGCCTCTTATTTTATGTTGGATCAATTCTACAAAACTATCATGCTTCATAATCAAACTCAAACTACTTGTGCTAATATGGGAGGTGTTGTCATCTACAAGTTTAATTAGGCTGCCCATAGTCTAATCTAGCCAATCAAATTACCGATTCACAATGGGCCTATCACCTTCGCTAAGGGGAGATTGGGACTTGGGAGGGGATTATATACCTTATCCATGGGCATCATTGCATTGATGCCAAAATAATTTTTGGTCCACCAACAGTCTCCACCTCACCAACCCTACCACACCCTAAGCCTTGCACTATGAGCCTGTGACTGAAAGGCTGCTAGAAACTAAACTCATGACTTCATAGTACCTACATCATATACCATAGGAACAAAATGGCCAATCAAAACTCCATAAAATTCCCACATTTTCAGGCCTCACTGTCATAGGAACCGATCAAGCTACCATATATGATTTGTTGTTGCTCACTAGCTTGTTGTGTGCTTGTGCACGCACACACCCACACATGTGTGAGTATGTGTGTGAGTTGATGCTCCATAGACTACACACATGCATATGAGTATCCATTTTGTAAACCAAGCATAGATCGAATCATTAGGTAAATACACTATGGCGGAACTTGTTCGCTTGGGTTGAAGTCTTTGAGACAACATGGGTGTTTGCATTTTGGGCTACTTAATTTTCAATGGCAGGCAATGTGTTTCAAATGCTTTATCTGGCCTATGGTGTTAGGGATATGGCCAGAAATTGAATTGTTGCATATAAACATGCAACATATTCTAACAAAACTTGTCATCATGTCCTCTAATTATGTTGGATCGATTCTATAAAACTATGCATTGTGAGCATATGATTGAAAGGTAGTTCTCAACTTATCTCTCATGTTCATAGTACCCACGACATGTGTGTGTGTGTGTGGTGTGTGGGTGTGTGCATGTGTGTGTGTGAATTTTGATGCTCCTTGGCCTAGACATGTGCATATGAGTATCCATTTTGTAAACTGAGCATATCTTAATGCACTATGGCAGACGCCTACCTCGCTAGGTTGAAGTCTTTGAGAAAACACAAGTGTTTTCTTTTTGGCTACTTAATTATCAATCGTAGGAAGTGTGTTTACAGAAAGTGAGGCTACTATGATGCCTTCCACAATCTCAAGATTTCTTAGGACAAAATTTTGGAATCATTCATAGGGGTACAATGTGTGTTTTGTGTTAATATGGATTAGTGTGGGGTGGCCAAACCTAAGTGTTTGCCTCTTTCACATTTTTCCAAATGCTCTATTTGGCCTATAGTGTTAGGGATAGGGCCAAAAATTGAATTGTTGCATAAAAACCTAGAAACATTCAAACGGAACTTCTTATCATGTGTCCTCTTATTATCTTGGATATGTTCTACAAAACTATCACGCTTCATAATCAAACTCAAACTACTTGTGCTAGTATGGGAGGAATTGTCATCTGCAAATGCAATTAGGTTGCCTATATATAGTATAATCTATCCAATCGAATTGCCAATTCACCATGGGTCTATCACCTTTGCCAAGGGGAGATTGGGGCTTGGGAGGGGACTAAATCCCCTATCCATGGGGCATCCTTGCATTGATGCCAAAATAATTTCTGGTCCACCAACGGTCTCCACCTCACTAACCCAACACCACCCTAAGCCTTGCACTATGAGCCTGTGACTGAAAGGCTGCTAGAAACTGAACTCATGACTTCATAGTACATACATCATATATACCACAGGCACCATGGCCCTATCAAAACTCCATAAAATTCCCACATTTTCTAGCCTCGGTGTCATAGGAGCTGATCAAGCTACCATATATGATTTGCAGTTGCTTATTTGTTGTGTGTGTGCACACGCACTCACCCACACACATGTGCATATGTGTGTGAGTTGATGCTCCATGGCCTATACACATGCATATGAGTATTCGTTTTGTAAATTGAGCATAGAGTGATTCATTAAGTGCATACACTATGGCGGAACTTGTCTGCTTGGGTTGAAGTCTTTGAGACAACATGGGTCTTTGCATTTTGAGCTACTTAATTTTCAATGGTAGGCAATGTGCTTCAAATTCTTTATCTATCCTATGGTGTTAGGGATATGGCCAAAAATGGAATTGTTGCATATAAACACATCACATCCTCTTATTATGTTGGATTGATTCTACAAAACTATGCTTTGTGTGCCTGTGATTGAAAGGTAGCTCTCAACTTAACTCTCATGTTCATAGTACCCATGGAATGTGTGTGTGGTGGGGTGTGTGTGTGTGAAATATGCTCCTTGGCCTAGACATGTGCATATGACTACCTTGTGTGTTCGGTACATGCACTATGGTAGATGCCCGGGTTGAACTCTTTTAAGAACACAGACATTTGTTTTTTGGGCTACTTAATTATCAATTGTAGGAAGTGTGTTTATATATAGAAAGTGAGGCTCCTATGATGCCTTCCAAAATCTCAAGATTTGCCAAGTCAAAATTTTGGAATCATTCATAGGGGTACAATGCATGGTTTGTGTTAATATGGATTAGTGTGGGATGTGTGAACCTAAGTGTTTGCCTCTTTCACGTTATTCCAAATGCTCTATTTGGCCTATAGTGTCAGGGATAGGGCTACAAATTGAATTGTTCCATAAAAACCTAGAAACATTCAAACGTAATTTCTTATCATGTCCTCTTATTATCTTGGATATATTCTACAAAACTATCACGCTTCATAATCAAACTCAAACTACTTGTGCTAATATGGGAGGAGTTGTCATTTACAAGTGCAATTAGGTTGCCCATAGTCTAATCTTGCCAGTCGAATTGCCAATTCACCATGGGTCTTCACCCTCACCAAGGGGAGATTGTGACTTGGGTGGGATTAAATCCCTTATCCATGTGGCATCCTTGCATTGATGCCAAAATAATTTCTATTCCACCAACTGTCTCCACCTCACAAGCCCTCCCCACCCTTAGCCGTGCACTATGAGCCTATGACTGAAAGGCTACAAGCAACTTAACTCGTGTATTCACAATACCTACATCATATATACCACAAGCACCGAATGGCCTTCTCAAAACTCCATAAAATTCTCACATTTTTAGGCCTCGCTGTCATAGAAACTAATCAAACTACACTATATGATATGTAGTTGCTCATTTATTGTGTGCGCACACGCACACACCCACACCCACACGTGCATGTGTGTGTGGGTTGATGCTCCGTTGCCGATACACATGCATATGAGTATCCATTTTGTAAACCGAGCATAGATCTATTCATTAGGTACATACACTATGGCAGAACTTGTTCGCTTGGGTTGAAGTCATTGAGACAACATGGGTGTTTGCATTTTGGGCTACTTAATTTTCAATGGTAGGCAATGTGTTTCAAATAGTTTATATAGCCTATGGTGTCATTAAGGATGAAAACGGTCGGAAACGGTCGAAAACGAACTTACGAAATAGAAAACGAAAATGGTTAGTTCGGTACATTTCTACATTTTAGCAATTAAAGAATACAAAAAATGGTTGAAAATGATTGTGAAACCAATTAAAATTGACAATTTTTTATGTTTAAAAATGGAATCATAATATAGAAAACGAAAGTGGTCGGTTCGGGATATTTCCGTTCCGTTTTCATCCTTAGGTGTCATGGATATGGCCAAAAATTGATTTGTTGCATATAAATATGCAACATTCTAACAAAACTTCACATCCTGTCCTCTTATTATATTGGATCGATTCTACAAAACTGCGTTGTGAGCCTGTGATTGAAAGGTACGTCTCAACTTAACTCTTAGGTTCATAGTACCCACAGAATGTGTGTGTCTAGTGTGTGTGTGTGTGTGTGTGTGTGTGTGTGTGTGTGTGCATGTGTGTGTGTGTGTGAAATTTGATGCTCCTTGGCCTAGACATGTGCATATTACTGTCCCTTTTGTAAACTAAGCATACCTTCGTTTGTTAGGTACATGCACTATGGTAGATGCCCACCCAGGTTGAAGTGTTCTAGAAAACACGGGCATTTGCTTTTTGGGCTACTTAATTATCAATCGTAGGAAGTGTGTTGATAAAAAAGCAAGCATCCTATGATGCCTTCCAAGATTTGCCAGGTCAAAGTGTTAGAATCATTCATAGGGGTACAATGCGTGTTTTATGTTAATATGGATTAGTGTGGGATGCGTGAACCTAAGTGTTTGCCTCTTTCACATTTTTTACCAAATGCACTATTTGGCCTATAGTGTCACAGATAGGTCCAGAAATTGAATTGTTGCATAAAAACCTAGAAACATTCAAATGGAACTTCTTATCATGTCCACTTATTATGTTAGATCAATTCTACAAAACTATCTGCTTCATAATCAAACTCAAACTATTTGTGCTAATATGGGAGGTGTTGTCACCTACAAGTGCAATTAGGTTGCCCATAGTCTAATCTAGCCAATCCAATTGCCAATTCACCATGGGCCTATCACCTTCGCCAAGGGGAGAATGGGACTTGGAGTGGATTAAATCCCTTATCCATGGAGCATCCTTGCATTGATGCCAAAATAATTTCTATTCCACCAACGGTCTCCACCTCACCAACCATTCCCCACACTAAGCCTTGCACATGAGCCTATGACTGAAAGGCTACAAGCAACTGAACTCGCGAGTTCACAGTACCTACATCATATATACCACAGGCACAGAATGGCCACCTGAAAACTCCATAAAATTCCCACATTTTTAGGTTTCGTTGTCATAAGAACTAATCAAGCTACCATATATGATTTGTAGTTGCTCATTTGTTGTGTGTGTGCACGCGCACTCACCCACACACACATGCATATGTGTGTGAGTTAATGCTCCATGGCCTAGACACATGCATGTGAGTATCCGTTTTGTGAGCATAGATCAATTCATTATTAGGAACATACACTATGGCAGAACTTGTCCACTTGGGTTGAAGTCTTTGAGACAACATCGGTGTTTGCATTTTGGGCTACTTAATTTTCAATGGTAGGCAATGTGTTTCAAATTCTTTATCTGACCTATGGTGTCAGGGATATGGCCAGAAATTGAATTGTTGCACATAAACATGCAACATTCTAACAAAACTTCTCATCCTATCCTCTTATTATATTGGATCAATTCTACAAAACTGTGTTGTGAGCCTGTGATTGAAAGGTAGGTCTCAACTTAATTTTCGGGTCGATAAGTACCGATCGGATATCGGTACAAGGTTGACCCGATCTTCACGACAGTAGGTTGATGAACACAGAGATAACTTGATGTAGAACAGCGGATAACTAGCTTTATACCTGCCAAGGTTGGATGCGACCAAGCGACGGGGAGAGAGACACCGAAACCGCGAAGACTTCGACTCGATCTCCAAACGACCGTAGAACCACAACCGGAGCTAATCCACATAAGACGGGGCAGCCATACTGGAACCCGTAGAGCACGAATCAGTGGATCTCAGAGAGATCTCCTCACAAGTCCAGGAAGAACAAGGAAGAACAAGGGTTGAGTAAGCACTCGGTAGCTCGACTGCAATATATCTGGGATTATCTCTAATTATCAAAAGTTGTTTACATCTGAGGCATAGGGGAGTATTTATAGATGGAACAACCCTCCAGGATAGGTGAAAACACAAAGCAAAAATAAACTCGTCGCTAGTGTGAAAGGACCTCCTCGAAATGGCTCTAGTGCTGATTCTGCGTGGCTGCTTGACTCTGCACAGTCTTCAGTGTTTTGACAATAACTCCTTCTAGGAAACTTCAAATGACATGTGGCTAGATGCATTTGAAAGCTAACTGGATAAGCTTTCACACCATGTGCACCTTGCTTTATGAAACTATGTAGAATGATACAGTTTAATATGAAGATTTGGACTTCAGGCAGACTGTGGACCCTCTGACCAGTCAACACTAAAACTGGTCGGACGCCTTGAGGAAAACTTCAAACTGGTCGGGGTTAGAAGCATTGGAAAATAGACTTCAAGAGCTTTCCAAAAATTCCTGAATGACCTTCATATCCTTTGGAAGTCAAAAGATATGACTGTTCTTTCTTGACACTCCTGTCACGCTGGACTGACTCGAGCTTGGTTCTTCGTTCTGGTTCGCCCCTGATGTATTCTGCTTGTTCTCTCTTGTGTACCTAAGCAATGTTAACACACAAGATTTAGGTAGCATAAAGTTCTCATTAGTATTTAATTGAAATTCATAAAGTAGCGCGTGCACCTCTTGTTGTATCTTCTTAGCGCGGTTACGTGTGATCGGTCCTGTAGGGGTCAAAGATGTAGCCGGAGAGGTCGGTGAAGAGGTGGAAAAGCTCGACGAGATCGCCAACACTGGCATGGTCGTATCACGAGTTCATAGTACCCACAGAATGTGTGTGTCTAGTGTAGTGTGTGTGTGTGTGTGTGTGAAAGTTGATGCTCCTTGGCCTAGACATGTGCATATGAGTGTCCTTTTGTAAACTAAGCATACCTTCATTTGTTAGATACAAGCTCTATGGCAGATGCCCACCCAGGTTGAAGTCTTCTAGAAAACATGAGCATTTGCTTTTTGGGCTACTTAATCAATCATAGGAAGTGTGTTGATAAAAAGCGAGGCTCCTATGATGCCTTCCAAAATCTCAAGATTTGCCAGGTCAAAATGTTAGAATCATTCATAGGGGTACAATGCGTCTTTTGTGTTAATATGGATTAGTGTGGGATGCATGAACCTAAATGTTTGCCTCTTTCACATTTTCCAAATGCTTTGTTTGGCCTATAGTGTCATAGATAGGTCCAGAAATTGAATTGTTGCATAAAAACGTAGAAACATTCAAATGGAACTTCTTATCATGTCCTCTTATTATGTTAGATCAATTCTACAAAACTATCTGCTTCATAATCAAACTCAAACTATTTGTGCTAATATGGGAGGTGTTGTCATCTGCAAGTGCAATTAGGTTGCCCATAGTCTAATCTAGCCAATCCAATTGCTAATTCACCATGGGCCTATCACCTTCGCCAAGGGGAGAATGGGACTTGGGAGGGGATTAAATCCCTTATCCATGGGTCATCCTTGCATTGATGCCAAAATAATATCTATTCCACCAACGGTCTCCACCTCACCAGCCCTTCCCCACCCTAAGCCTTGCACTATGAGCCTATGACTGAAAGACTGCTAGCAACTGAACTCATGGTTTCACAGTACATACATCATATATATTGTTGACGGTCACTAACTGCCTATTTGGACCATCAACATTGCACCAACAATGGGAGAAAACAATATCACATGTGTAGGATTTGCTTTATAATTCACCTAGTTCCACTTGTACATGGAAATATATTTGTATGCATGAATTTTGGCTAAAATGGTGACAAATACACACATAGGAGGCAAGTGGACGTGGTAGGAGGCCTTGGGACCACTTGGGCCCATCGCCCGGCCCCACAAGGGCGCCGCCCGGCCCCCAAGTGCCACTTTGGCACTTGTCATGTCACCAATCCATGGGAGCTGCTCCACAAGCTCTCCCATGCATTGATTTAAGTCGGTTTGCATCAATGGTCATGATGGAGTTGTCTTGGATCCATGGGTCCACTATCATGGACTTGGAGCCCTCCAACCGACCTCCAAACTGATTTTCTATCCAAATCTTCGCACAGGCTGCCTCCACCACCGCCTTTGGGAGCCAACCAAGACCCTATGATTGAAAGGCGGCGAAATCAAGGGCCGGCTAGCACCCTCACCACGCCGCCCGGTGCACCTCAGTGGCCCAATCACCTCCACCGACTTCCGGCATGCTGCCATGCACCTCAGATTATCTCAAGCATCCATTCCAAGTCGGTTCTTGAAAGGTACTAATTGGCTAGAGGGGGTGAATTGCCTAATTTAAAAACTACAAAACACTAGGCAAACTTGTTAGACAACTAATTGGCTATAAAGCTTTTTGCACTAGCTCTAACAAGTGTTGCAAGTCACCTATCCCAACAACTCTAGTTGCTATAATCTCTAAGTCAATTAATGACTAAGTCACTACGAGCTCTCAAAAGCTAGCTACACTAAAGAGCTCAATTAGGTCAGAAGCAACACTAGCAAAGGTAAGACATGCTCTCAAAACTAATTACACTAAAGAGCTTGTTACAACTAGTTTGCGGGAATGTAATGGAGAGAGTAAGGTATTATACCACCGCATCGAGGGATGAACCAATCACAATATGAATATCAATCAATCACCGGGAGAATACCAAATGGCAAGAGACAACCAATTTTTCTCCCGAGGTTCACGTGCTTGCCGACACGCTAGTCCTCGTTGTGTTGACCAACACTTGGTGGTTCGGTGGCTAAGAGGTGTTGCACGAACCTTGTCCACACGTTGGACACTGCAAGAACCTACCCACAAGTGAGATAACTCAATGACATGAGCAATCCACTAGAGTTACCTTTTGGCTCTCCGCCAAGCAAGGTAAAAGACCCCTCACAATCACCAGAGCCGGCCACAAACAATCACCAACACATGTCGGACCTCCACCGCTGCTCCAAGCTGTCTAGGTGGCGGCAACCACCAAGAGTAATAAGAAATCCGTAGCCACAGTGATCCCCAAGTGCCACTAGATGGAATCACGCAAGCAAATGCACTAAGAATCACTCTCAATCTCACTTTGATGATGAATCAAGGATGGAGATGAATGGGAGGTGTTTGCTTAGGCTGACAAGGATGTCAAGCATGTCAAAGTGCCAAGAGAGATGCCTTGGAGCAGGCCAAACACTATTTATAGAGTCTCCAAAGAAATAGAGTCGTTGGCTCACTGATTGGACTCTGCTCGTGTCGACTGAACGTGTCGATCAGGTTGATCGGACACAGATGCCCAACGTCCGGCAGCACATCTGCCGCCACATGGCCACCGTGTTCAAGTGTGGCCACCAGATCCCAATGGTCAAAGTGAACAATGCTTCATAGTTAAGTTGCAACCAGACTCGCCGGTGGAAACGACCTGACTCCATGTCCCCAGAGTCTAGTCCACTCCAGTAAGGTACTAGAGAGGAAAAACAGTGACCGGATGCATCTGATCATAGTTGACCTGACACGCCCAGCTCCGGTCAACGCCCAAGTCCTCTCCAGCGCTCGCCCGAGGTTGACTCACTATACGTAATGGCCGAACTGATGCGCGCCCTGCATGTCCCGTCGCGCCGTCGTGCCACTGTAGCAAAGAGTGACCGGACTCGTAGGAGGCAGCGTCCGATCATTCCATGACCCCCTCGGCCAACTGAGCCGCGCCGCGCTATATTTGACCGAACGCAGGGTCCAGCATTCGGTCGAGCCGACACCAACGTCCGGTTAGGGTGTAGCTCCTCCTTTTCTTTTTCTAAGTTCGTGACCGCTTCACCCTTGCTTCCAACTTGCTAACCACAAAGTGTAAAACTTGTGTGCACGTGTGTTAGCATTTTTCAAAGCATTTTACAAGGGTCACATGTTAGTACACAAGGTTCCTAAATGCAATGCATGAATCATGTCACCTAGTGGCACTCGATAAACCATTTAGCCAAATATTTCCCCTCTTTTA